>AWOL01S0005805.1:0-22541 GCA_000715115.1 Nicotiana otophora
TGTAATAGATAGGAAATAAAACACAATTGAAGAAGAAATAAGAATCTCTCATCTCTTTCTCTCGATATCTCTTAGCTTGTTTTTCCTTATTCTATATTATTGCTTTGAGCAATATTTCATAACACGTATCAGTACGAGACTCTACCGTCTCAAGAAGCTCTTTGAGAAGACTAAGGTATAATTTCTCTTTTTTTTTAATTATGACTGATATTATAAAAAGAAAGTTCGTTGCCCTTGAAATTTCGGGCAAAAACTATATGACATTGGTGTTGGATGCTGATATCCATTTAGATACAATGGGTCTTAGAGACGCCACTAAAGGTAAAAATAAAGCATCTATCCAAGACTGTGTTAAGGCCTTGATTTTCTTGCACCATCACCTTAATGAAGGGTTGAAAATAGAATATCTCACGGTCAAAGATTCACTTGTTATGTGGAATGGCTGAAGGGAAAGATATGACAACTTAAAGTTGGTCACTCTTCCACAAGCACGATATGATTGGGCTCATCTGAGGCTCCAAGGCTTATTGCATCTAAATGGATTTCAGCATCCAACACCCATGTCATATAGTTCTTGCCCGAAATTTCAAGGGCAACGAACTTTCTTTTCATAATATATTATATATATTTTTTGTTTTAATAAATAGTATCATATAGTATCGAATAGTAATGTTTTGAAAAACTATATGTTTTTCGTCATTTTATAATATCATATACCATCAATTTGTAGAATATGCTTACAATATTAATTAAAAAAAATAGAGTACGGATACAGTAATTATTAGAAAGGTAGGGTAAAAAATAAAATGGAATTATAGTAAGAGAAAAATAAGAAAAAAAATAAGATAAGAACGCGACCGCAGAACAAAAGAATTAGTTCAATTCGAATAGGAGAGTTAAAGACCAATACTCATTGCTTCAACATGACTAACGTTGCTTCTTGGCGTATCAGGTTCATTTTTTGGTGTTTCAGGGTTATGCAACACGAATTTATGACTATATCTACTTTTTCATGTGTATTAGTACATGTTGATTTTTCTTTAAAAAAAATTGACGGACTCTAATCGGCCTGAAAATTCATAGCAACCAATACTCATAGCTTCGCTATGACTTTCAAGTTTATTTTATGGCGTTTCGAGGTCATGCAATACGAATTTATGATTATATCCATTTTTTCGTGTATATTAGTACATGTTGAGTTTGAAGAATTTTTTTGACGAACTCTGATTGGACTGAAAATTTGTAGGTCTATAGGGAACGACCTAGTGACTTATACTCATAGTTTCGTCATGGCTTTCAAGTTCATTTTATAGCATTTCGAGGTCATGCAATACAAATTTATGATTATATTCACTTTTTCGTGTGAATTAGCACATAATGATTTTGTAAACAATATTTGACATACTCTGATTAGCCTGAAATTTTAAATTGCTTTACCATGACTTTCGGGTTTATTTTTTTTGTATTTCAGCTTTCAGGGTGATGCAACACGAATTTATGACTATTATCCATTCCCAGATTTTCGTATGGACCTAAACGCCAAAAATCGAAGAACGGTCATGGTGAAGCGATGTCCATTATTCCTTAGGTCGTTTTTTTATGGGCCGACAAAATTTTAGGCGATTCGGGTTCAACCGGATGAATGCAGATAGTGTGGGCTATAACACATGAAAATCATGGCGAGGAACGGTCATGGCGAAGCAATGAATATTGTTCCTTAGGTCGTTTCTTATGGGCCGCACAAATTTTAGGCGATTCGGGTCTGGTCGCCTAGATACATGCAAATAGCAGACGAAAATCTGGGAAGGACCGTTACTCGTTGTTTTGTGTTTTAGGGCCATAAAACAGAAATTCCGCACCATTCCCAGATTTTCGTGTGCTATAGACCACGCTTTCTACATGGACCCGGGCAGCCGAACCCGGGCAGCCGAACCCGGATCGCCTAAAATTCTCTCGGCCCATAAAAACGACCTAAGGAACAATAGTCACCGCCTCACCATGATCGTTACTCGTTTACTAGATTTTCGTTTGCTATAGCCCACGCCTCTTGCATGGGTCCGGGCATTTGGTCCGGATCGCCTAAATTTTTTTGGCCCATAAAAAACGACCTAAGGAATAATAGTCACTGCCTCGCCATAACCGTAACTCGTTTTTTGGCGTTTTAGAGCCATAAAACTGGAATGGCGACCGGTGGCCAGATTTTTGTAAGCTATAGCCCACGCCTCCTCCATGAGCCCGGGCGCCCGGACCCGAATCACCTTATATTTTGCTCCCATCAAAAACGACCTAAGGAACATAAGACCGTTACTCATTTTTTGGCATTTTAGGGCAATAAAAGTGGAGTTCCACCCATTTCCTAGATTTTTGTGTCCTATAGCCAACGCCTCCTGCATGGGCCCGGGCGCCAGACCCGGATAGCCTAAAATTTTACCGGCCTATCAAAAATGACCTAAGGAACAATAGTCACCGTCTCGCCATGATTACTATGTTATATTACTATATTGGCGTTTTAAGGTCATAAAATTGGAATTCCGTCTGATTACTATGTTATAGCCCACGCCTCATGCATGGGCCCGGGTATCACACCTCCTTTTCCGAGGAAAGGGCAAAGAAGTTTTTCCAATTTTGAGTGACATTTATTGAAAATGGATTGATTTATTTTATTTAAAGAGTCGCCACTTGGAATAATTATTTACGGCGTCCCAAGTCGCCATTTATTTTAAAATCTCAATTCAAGGAAGTTTGACTCTGGGAAACACAAAAGACCGGGTAAGGAATTCTGTTAACCCGGGGAAGGTGTGAGGCACTCCCGGATTCCGTGATTTTAGCACAGTTGCTCTACTGTTAAACTCGGCTTAGTTATTTGATTATTACTTGTTTTAAACCTATTATGCGTGTTTACCTTTTTACCGCTTTTATTTGTACATTTTAATTTATTATGGAGTTTATTGAAAATAAATCGTGATGTCGCGCACTTGTTGGTTTAGTACATATTGCAAATCACACCGCGTGAAACGCTCCCGCGATTCGCAACTTGTGTATTATTATTATCATTATTATTTTGAAGTTGTGAGGTCAAATCACGCGAACGTGCACTTGAATTTAGAGTTATGTATCATAGCTATGCCACGAGAACCGTACCCATATCCACGACAATTTATGATTATTAATCGCGCCTAAAGCAAGCTACGATGTTCATGAGTTATTTTCTTAAGCTAACTGAAATTGTTGCAAGGCCATGAATTATGGAATTATTTGTGGAAGAATTGTAAGATTCACATTTACATTAAATTAGTGAAATTGTCAAGCTATCCCTTTGTTTTGAAAATAAAAACGAGTTCTTTATCTTGGTATTCAACCTCCCCGCTGCCCAATTAGCTCTTAATTCAATCAATTCAATGGCTAAATTACTGCAACAATCTAATTAGAAACTAACTAATGCCTACTCTACGTTCACAACCATACTGAAGGTAAACTAAGGACCAAAGTTAGAGCCGCCAATATCTCACACTAATTTCGAAACAGGAAACAAAATGTTGCAAAAGATGTGAGCTTTAAACATAAGAGAAAATCAAGTAACATGACTAAATACATGATAAGACATGAAATCAGGCCAACTTCGCACCAAATATGTAGGCATCGAGGAATAATGGAGGAAAATATCCAATTTTTACCATACAATGATCTTCTAAATTCCTAAATAGCATATAGTACTTTGGCATTAACAAATATTAATCAAATAGAAGCTAATTTCGAATCAAGCAGAAGCTAAGCATCATAAACTAAACTCAAACAACTGAAACAAAATCACTTAAACATTCAACTCTTTAAAACAGGGAACAGATGGCTAGAATGGACCTGAAACTCATGAAATTCTTCAAGGATTTGATAAAGCAAATTTGTACATAGAGAATTATTCTTCTAGCACCAATGAAACCTTATCAACGAAACCCGAACTAGAGACCTTGTCGTGAACCTCAACGAGCTCAAATTAAGAACTTTGTTGCTAATGGAACTTCAAACCGGAATTGACGACTCGAACGGACTCAACTCGAACTCATTGGTGATCTACGTTGTTGTGCTATATTTTCGGTGTTTGGAGGTGTGGTTAACACTGGTATTTGGGGCTGTTTTTGGACAGTTTTTGCAGCTGTTCTTGAGGGAGTTTCAGGTGGTCATTGTGACTGTTAAAGGCAGGTTTTCAGCTACTTTTCACTGAGCTCTTATGGAGCTTCTTACATGATTAAAAATGGAGGATAATAAAAGTTTCGCCTGAATTTCTTAAATGTTTATATTCAACAGCAGTTATGATAATCTACTGAGGCACTAGCACTTGGCATGAATCAATTCATTACTCAATCAATAAACAAACCATCACAGAATGAATCCGACTTTAGATCTACTGAAAATAGTCTAATCAGGAGGAATTTAGCACAGGAGAACAGAAACGAAGCAGGATTCTATAGAAGACAAAGGAACTAATTCATTATTTGCAAGCAGTAACTCGAATTCAAAGATAAGTACCTGATTGCGCAGGAATCACTCTAAAAATGCCAAATAAAAGCTAAGAAGAAAACGGGATAAAGTTCCACTGCTACATCAATCGAAATCACAGCAATTCAACACCAAATCACTCCTTGATAACCCAGAAATTACAGAGTAAATCAGTAAATCGAAACAGCTTCGAAATTTCTTTTCACTACAATTTTGAATTTCCAGATCTGAAAAAATGCTCACTCTCCGCTGCTCCTGTTTTTGTTTTTTGGTTTTTTCGAATCTCAGTATGGGAATCGATGTGAGAGTGAATCAGTCCGTACGTGTGTGCGCGAATGAAATCTGAAAAGGAGAGTATTTTTTAATCAGTACTTAATAAATTTTTACCTGTCGAACAAAAATATACATGTACTAAACATAGGTGTTGTGTAAATATTAAGGACATGGTGTCCTTAACTTCATGAATATTGTGTAAATATTTAAGACAAAG
The DNA here is from genome assembly GCA_000715115.1 of Nicotiana otophora. Classification (NCBI taxonomy): domain Eukaryota; kingdom Viridiplantae; phylum Streptophyta; class Magnoliopsida; order Solanales; family Solanaceae; genus Nicotiana; species Nicotiana otophora. The sequence goes on from AWOL01S0005805.1 coordinate 4,985, forward strand.
TGTCCTATATTTACTCCTTCTGCTAATAAACTTTAGGACATCATGTCTTTAACTTCATATGTGCAGTGTAAATATTAAGGACATTGTTGTCCTTAACTTCATGTGTGCAATGTAAATGTTAAGGATATAATATCATTAACTTGTATTTGCAACTTCTGTTGTTAAACTTTAGGATATCGTGTCCTTAACTTCATATGTATAGTGTAAATGTTAAGGACATGTTGTCATTAACTTCATGTATGCAATGTAAACATTAAAGACATAATGTCCTTAACTTGTATTTGCACCTCCTACTGTTAAACTTTAGGACATCATGTCGTTAACTTCATATGTGCAGTGTAAATGTTAAGGACGCGGTGTCCTTAACTTCATGTGTTCAGTGTAAATGTTAAGGACATAGTGTGCTTAACTTCATGAGTGATGTGTAAATATTAAGGACAAAATGTCCTATATTTTCACCTTCTGCTAATAAACTTTAGGATATTATGTCCTTAACTTCATATGTACAGCGTAAATGTTAAGGACATGGTGTCCTTAGCTTCACGTGTGTAATGTAAATGTTAAGGACATAATATCATTAACTTGTATTTGCAACTTATGTTGTTAAACTTTAGGACATCATGTCCTTAACCTCATATGTGTAGTGTAAACGTTAAGGACATGGTGTCCTTAACTTTGTGTGTGCAATGTAAATGTTAAAGACATAGTATCATTAGCTTTACGAGTGATGTGTAAATATTAAGGACATATTGTCCTTAACTTCATATGTGCAGTGTAAATGTTAAGGACATGGTGTCCTTGACTTCATGTGTGCAATGTAAATGGTAAGGACATGGTGCCTTTAACTTCATGAGTGATGTGTAAATATTAAGGACATGGTGTCCTTAACTTCATATGTGCAATGTAAATATTAAGGACATGGTGTCCTTAACTTCATATGTGCAATGTAAATATTAAGGATATGGTGTCTTTAACTTCATGTGTGCAATGTAAATATTAAGGATATAATATCATTAACTTGTATTTGCAACTTCTGTTGGTAAACTTTAGGACATCATGTCTTTAACTTCATATGTGCAATGTAAATATTAAGGACATGTTGTCCTTAACTTCATATGTGTAGTGTAAATATTAATGATACGGTGTCCTTAACTTCATGTGTGCAATATAAATGTTAAGGACATAATATCATTAACTTGTATTTGCAACTTCTGTTGTTAAACTTGAGGACATCATGTCCTTAACTTCATACGTGCATTGTAAATGTTAAGGACATGGTGTCCTGAACTTCATGTGTGCAATGTAAATGTTAAGGACATAGTGTCCTTAATATTTTACACATCACTCATGAAGTTAAGGACACCATGTACTTAATATTTACACATCACTCACGAAGAAAGGTTAAAAAGGACTTTTCGTATTGATTTTAATAAAGTAGTGATTATTTTTGCTCAACATTAAAAATACCGGCTAAAAAGTAAATACCACTTAAAAACGTGGCTATACCACGCCATTTCTATGCAGATTGGGGCGTTTAAGTGTTGGCCCAGTTCAAAAGATTTGCTTCTTCCTTTTTTTTTTTCCTAAATTGATTTTCACATTTAGCCAACTTTTCTTAACAAATCTAATTTAAAAACTAATTTGCCAAATAGGACCACTCAATTATTTTAGTTCAGTAATCAACTAACTTATCAACTAACCATGTAGATTAATGGAAGAAAAACCAACTAATTTTAAAATAAAAAAAAGTATTTTGATGATTTTATGTATTTTAACCATGTATTTATGTAAGCTGGTATTTATGAACGTGCGTTGCACATTAATAATGGCACGTGATGATTTAAATATTTATTTATATGAAGAAATAATAAAATTTAATTAATGAGAGAAATTTTATGTATAGTAATACAATAGTCATCTAAATGCCGAAAAATATTATTACATTAACATAATACATGAATTTAAAATAAAATGACATCATCAAAACATACACAAATGATCAATTTTGTCATGTTAGTTAGATAATTATATATTATAGTTTAAAAGTATTTAATGTGATTGTATCTTAGTGAACATTTTTTGTGGATAATATCTTTTTTGTGTATGTTTCCTCCTAATGCGTTGGTTGCTCTGCCTTAACAAGAACTCTTGTTGTTGATCTTGATATCCCTCTTGAAAGTGCAACATATAGTTATTCGTAGGGCTGGGCATAAAATCCGAAAAACCAAATTTCGAATCGAACCGAATTAATTTGGTATTTCGGTATTGGTCTTTTCGGTATTTCGGTATACTTCGGTACAAAAATTACGGTATTTCGGTACGATATACGGTATTGATTTTTTGATATTTTGGTATATCGAAATATTTAAGTCCAAGCCCTACTCTATTTATATTTTCCAGCCAAATAAGCCTAAACCCAACACCCAAGCCCCCAAATTCCCTAATCCCTTAGCGCTCCTAGCGGCCTCTTTAGGCTTATAGACAACATACTTACATGCAATAGCTTCTTCTGCTTACCTCATTTCCCTTTTCTATTTTCTAACCCTAGACTTCTCTAAAAAAATTGCAACATTGCTTGGCTGCTGCTGATTCACGACTACAATAACAGAGGGCGACAATGACTTCACGACTTCACGACCTTGGTAGCCGGTGTATGCCCTCTCTGTTTTTGTTACATCTTATTATTGTTTAATTCTGATTTCTATTGATGTTCGTTAGATGACAAATGTTGTTGTTGCGTTTTATTCTGCTGCTCGTTTGAATAAGTGCTTGAATGGACAATTATGTTTATTATGTTTATTGTTTAATGTACTTTAATTCTGCTGATGCTTGTTGTTGTTAGCCTCGTTAGTTGGCTAGTTGCTTGGTATACTTGAATTCTGTTAAAGCTGCTTTGTAAACTTTAGCAGGTTGCTAGCTTATTCATACAAGCTGCTAGCTTATTCAAATGATGTTTATTCACGTATTGTCAAGCAGCTAGCTTCGCACATCGTGTCCAGTCCACTGTCCACTCTATTTATATCATCTATTCCGTTAATGTATCAAACCGAAATCGTACCGAACCAAAATAAGAAATACCGAACCGTATCGAACTACTTTGGCACGACATTTGATATACACAATTGATAAACCGAATACCAAAATACCGAATCAAAGTTCTTAAATACCAAACTGAAGTACTGAATGCCACCTATAGTTGTTCGTGCAAGAAAACATATTGCTGTAAATAGTCCTGTCACACCTTATTTTTTCGAAGATAAGGAGCTTTTTCAATTAAAGTGACATTGTTCGAAATGAGATTATTTATTTATTTAGAGTCGCCATTTGGAATAGTTATTGTGGTGTCCCAAGTCACCGGTTTATTTTTAAATCCCAAATCGAGAAAATTGACTCTATTTATGATCCGCGAACACATAAGACTGGGTAAGAAATTTTATTAACCCGAGAGAAGGTGTGAGGCACTCACGAGTTTCGTGTTTTTAGTACGGTCGCTTAACAATTAATACTTGGCTTAATTATCTGAATTATTATTTGTTTAAAACCTTTTATGTGTTACCGTTTCAATACCGCTTTTAATTATTTTAAACATGTATTAAATTTATTTAAGCAAGTCGCAGTGTTGCGCACTTATTATTTTTGTACACATCGCAAATCACGAACCTGTGAAACGTACCCGTGATTCACAACATGTTTATTCTAATTATTTGAAGTTGTGATCAAGTCGCGTGAACACGCACTCAAATTGGGGTTTACGTATCATGACTGTGCCACGGGATCCGTATCCATAATCACGATAATTTTATTGATCGCGCCAAAAGCAAGGTACGAATGTTTATAAATTGTTTAATCCTAAGGTTTTAGATTATCTGTGAAAGGGCTTATACTTATGGAATTATTGTTGGAGAAGCATCGGGTGGATTAAATATGTAAAGTGTGCTAGCTTTGTTACTGGAGAAGGGATGGGCCAGCAGCATATTATCATGAAGTGGGCCTGGCATATGACTTATTTGCCTCATCAATTCATTTATGAAATAGGCTCAAACTAACAGACCATGCTATTATAATCCCAAATCAACTTTCTGATTTCCTAAGACTAACAAATGGCCCAAACACCGTAAATACTAACCAAACATCCTATTAGTTAATAAAGCAACTCAAATCAATTTCATGGCAACTCTCAACCAGCTTCGTTTTCAAATTTAAGAATGAAACTAACAAAATCTTATAACAAAATAATGAATCTTAACACATGACCATATAAGCATGAAAGAGACAAACTATACTGAGAAAACTACTCGAAGATACTCAAATTCTAAGCTAGAACATTATTCAACTAGAATTAACTGTTACACAAATGGCCACCTTCACGTTATTTAATACAAATTGGAGTAAATCGTGTGTAAAGGTGAGACCAAATGAGAGTGAGATGAATATGCACATGAATAGATAAGTGAGAGATGAGTCAGGTCTGAAGGTGAGAGAATGCCAATAAAAAATAACCTAAGGAATAATATTCGTCACCTTGCCATGACCGTTATTCATTTTTGGCGTTTTAGGGCCATAACACTAGAATTTCGCCTGATTCCTAGATATTCGTGTGCTATAACCCATGCCTCCTGTATGGGCCCGGCTGCCCGAACTCAGATAGCCAAAAGTTTTGTTGGCCCATAAAAAACGACCTTAGGAACAATAGTCACTACAACACCATGACCGTTACTCATTTTTTGGCGTTTAAAGGTCATAAAACTGATATGACGACCGGTGACCAGATTTCCGTGTGCTATTGCCCTTACCTCCTGCATGGGCCCGGATCAGGATTGCCTCGCTGTGACCGTTACTCGTTTTTTCGTGTTTTAGGGCCATAAAACTGAAATTCTGCTTGATTACTAGATTTTCGTGTGTTATAGACCACGCCTCTTGCATGGGCGCCCGAATCGCCTAAAATTTTGGCGGCACATAAAAAACGACCTTAGGACAATAGTCACCACATCACCATGATCGTTACTCATTTTTTGGCATTTTAGGGCCATAAAACTAGAATTTTGCCCATTTCATAGATTTTCATGTGCTATTTTATCTACGCCTCATACACGGGCCTTGGCGCCCAGAACCGGATCGCCTAATATTTTACCAGCCCATCAAAAAAGACCTAAGGAACGATAGTCGCCGCCTTACCATGACCGTTATTCGTGTTTTGACGTTTTAGGGCCATAAAACTGGAATTCCGCCTGATACCTAGATTTTTGTGTGCTATAGCCCACGTTCTTGCATGGGCCCGGGTGCCTAAACCTGGATCGCCAACTTTTTTCTTGGCCCATAAAAAATGACCTCAGGAACAATAGTGACTAATTCGCCATGATCGTTACTCGTTTTTGGCGTTTTAGGGTCATAAAACTGGAATGGCGGCCGGTGGCCAGATTTTCGTGTGTTATTTCCCTTGCCTCTTGCATGGGCCCGGGTGCCTAAACCTGGATCGCCAACTTTTTTCTTGGGCCATAAAAAATGACCTCAGTAACAATAGTGACTAATTCGCCATGATCGTTACTCGTTTTTGGCGTTTTAGGGTCATAAAACTGGAATGGCGGCCGGTGGCCAGATTTTCGTGTGTTATTTCCCTTGCCTCTTGCATGGGCCCGGGTGCCCCGGACCAGGATCAGTTCAAATTTTGCCGGCTCATAATAAATATCCTAAGAAATAATAGTCACCGCCTCGCCATGACCGTTACTGGTATTTTGACGTTTTAGGGCCATTAAACTTGAATTCTGCCTGATTCCCAGATTTTCGTGTGCTACAACCCATTCCTCCTCCATGGTCTCGGTCACCCAGACTCGAATCACCTAAAATTTTGCCGGCCCATAAAAAAATGACCGAAGTGTCAAACCTCCTTTTTACTGGGGGGTGGTGGAAATAAAAGATTTTTTCTAATTTAAGTGACATTATTTGAAAGAGGATTATTTTATTTTATTTTAAAGAGTTGCCACTTGGAATAAATATTTACGGTGTCCCGAGTAACTATTTATTTTAAAATCTCAATTCAAGGAAACTGACTTTGTTTAAGTCTGCGAAACATAGAAGACCGAGTAAGGAATTCTGTTAATCCGGGAGAAGGTGTGAGGAACTCCCGAGTTCCGTGGTTCTAGCACGGTCACTTTAATAATTATACCTAGCTTAACTAACACTTGATATTTTATGTTCTAGGAAAATTTATGCACTTTTGCCTTAAACCGTTTTTAATTGCTTGATTATTTTTAATTATATAGTTATCTTCAAAGGAATCACGCGTACATATATTCATTTTGTTTGGTGTGTCAAAAATCATGTCACGCGTACGTGTATATAATTAATAACACTTTATTATTCTTAAGACTGTTTTGTCAAAGTCGCTCACATGCATACTTTGTCTTTAATTTGGAAAATCATAACTGTGTCATGTGAAAGTGTACGTAATTACGATAATTAATTGGTTAACACACGCCTAAAGCATACTAGCGTATTCAGAGTATTCCATTTATTTTTCCTAAACTAATTTAAAATTATTGTGAAGGCCATAATTTATGGATATAGAATTATTGTGGAAGTTTATCATTTAAACAACTATTCACAACTTAATCAGCCTTAAAACTATTTACAACTTAATAAATTACCAACTACAATGACCCGGCCGGTTATTTTGTTGAGCATATGTTTCTCGTTCGGTGTCTTAAGGTCTCGAGCAAGTTCGTATTATGTGTTATGACTTGCGTGCGTGGACGAGTTCAATTTTCGGATGATTCGGGGTCAATATGGAAGAATGATTCTTGTTTTAGAAGCTTAATTGGTAAGAGTTGATCGGAATTTGACTTTCGTGTAGACGAATCTGAAATGACATTTTGATGATTCCAATAGTTTCGTATGGTAATTTTGACTTAGGCGTGCGTCCGGATTTGAATTTGGAGGTCTGTATGGTAATTTGAAGTAGTTCGACAAAAAATAGAAAATTAAAGTTTTGGAAGGTTGAGAGGTTTGACTGAGAGTTGACTTTGTTGATATCGGGCTTAGATTGAGATTTTGATAGTTAGATTAGCTATGTTATGTCACTTGGGACTTGCATGCAAAATTTGACGTCATTGCGGGTTGATTTGATATGTTTAGGCGCGAGTTTTGGAAGTTGGAAGATTTGAAAACTCATGAGTTCGATTTGTGGTGCGATTTGTAGTTTCAACGTTGTTTGATGTTGTTTGAGACCTCGAGCAGGTCCGCGTTATGTATTGAAACTTGTTGGCATGTTTCGACGGGGGCCTCTGGGGTTTCAGGTGTGTTTCGGATGGGCTACGGTCCTTTTTTCATGCTTTAGAGTTGTTGGTTCTGTCATCTGGTATTCTTCATCGCGTTCATGTCAATGCTTTCACATTCGCATAGTATAATTTTGGAGGCAAGCAATATTGTTATTCTGTTCGCATGTTATTGCTCTTGATCTCGCGTGTATATCCCGCTTCATCGTGTTCGCGTTCAGAGTTCCGCGTTCGCGTAGCTCAGCCGTAGCAGCTTATATATTTTCTATTTTGCGATCGCACGTTCTGGTTTGCGATCGCGTAGTACATTTCTTGGGGCATCAATAATTCCATTCTTCGTGATCGCATGCATTTGTTCGCGATCACGTAGTATAATTTCTGGGCAGTAGTCATTTCCTTCTTCGCGATCGCGGTGTGTAAATACCTGGGCAGCAGAATATAATTTCCGAAATTGTGGGTTTTGTCCATTTTTCATCTTTTGAGCTAGAGACCTCGGATTTGAGCGATGTTTGAGGAGTTCCTCACGTGGTTGTTTGGGGTAAGTGATCTTTATCTGGTTATGATTTTATTTCATGCTTTTATCTTTGTTTTCATCATTAAATTAGAGAATTAAGTTGGAAATTTGGAGAAAAATTGTAAAATCTTTCAAAGTGTAAAATAATGATTTGAAGGATAAATTGATGTCGAAAATTTATAATTTTGGTATGGTTGAACTCGTATCGGAATGGGTGTTCGGGTTTTGTGAATTTTATCAGGTTCAGAGGTGCGGGCCTAGGGTTGACTTTTGGGTTGACCTTTTAATTTTAGTTAAATATTGAAGCTTTATTATCCGAAATTATTTCCTATAAGTTGACCTCGTCCAGAGGTTGATTTACTCGAGAAGGCCATTTTAAAGTATCGATCTAGATTCTTTAAGATAAGTATCTTGCCTAACTTTGTGGGGTGGGTAGGGAGGGGGGACCACCCCTTAGGATTTGAGTTTTTGGTGTTAATTGTGTCATGTGAAGGCCGTGTACGCGAGGTGACGAGTACGTGCTCGGGCTTATTTGTGGAAATTTGACCTTTTAGGGCTCTTAGGTTCTTATGTCCATTAAATATGAAGTTGTCTTGTCATGTTAAATTTTCCATTTACTAAATTCACTCTTACATGTCTTATTTGGGATTAATTGCTTCATGCTCTACCCTTGTTGCCGATTAAACTCTTATGTGCCTTAACTGAAGTTATTGCCTCTTTTATTGCCATGCTATCCTTTCTATAATTGTTTATCCTTGATTGAAGTTATCATTATATCTTCCGTAATTGCCTATCATTAGTTGAAGTTATTATTATCTCTTCCATAATTTGTTTATCCTTAATTGAATTTGTTGTATCTTTTCCGCAAATGCTCAACCGTAAATGAAGTTTTTGTTATCCCTTATCATTGTTGACTTATCCTTATTTAGAATCATTGATTCATGTTATCTCTCTTATCGTTGAATTGTACTTTTGTGGAATCATTGCTACACATTATCTCTTCCTTGTTGAGCCATTCTTGTTTAGACCATTATTCCCTGTTGTGTCTTTCTTTGTGAGCTCGTTCTTCCGTTCTTTATGTTTTGAAGTTCCTGAATTGATTTACTTGCCGTATTCTCATATTATTGTCTTCATTGTTATTGTTGTTGTATTCAGTGTTGTTGAGCCGAGGGCTATTCGTGGTTGTGATATTAGAACTGTTTTGAGGTAATGTGGTGGCATATGGGCACATATTGTTAAAGTTATTTTGTTGAGTTTGTTATATTTTGGCATACGTGTTATTGTTGAGATAATTGTTATGTTGTTTGCACGAGGTTTTCTGCCGTATTGTTGTTATTGTAGTTGCATGAGGTTTCTATCATGCCGTTGTTATTGTGTTTGCACGATGTTTCTGTCGTGCGGTTGTTATTATTGTTAAGGGCTGGGTGTTGAAACGCATGCGGTGAGATAAGGTGGGCTTGAAACGCGTGGCTAGTAGGGGAACTACTTGAAGCCATGCGGTGTGATAAGGTGGTCTAAAACGCGGGATGCTATTTCGGAAAAAATAATTTTCAAAAACTACATGTAAAGGCTCCCACAGTGATATAAGTAAAGTTTGTGATTGATTTTATGATTTAAGACTATGAGTCGGTACCTCAGTAGGGCTCTTGTTGTCATTTGCCTATTCTTTTGTACTTGTCTTTGATTGTTGTCTTCTTAGCATACTATTAATTTTCTTCTTCGCGTTGCACTATTTGCTTAGTTCTATGTAGCTAATCTTGTTGTGCTAGTCGTTGCTTCAACTTCATTGCTGCCTTTATTACATTGTAAATTTCGTGGTGATCGTTTCTTATGAGTCATTCATTGTCTCTACTCTTATTTGTTGACTTGAATTATGGTAGAATACTTGCACAAGCATACACGTAATTAAATCACCTATATCGGTTTTAGAAGATGAATTCTGACGTTATTGACCATTATACGTACTCTTGTCTACTTGCCTCCTGTGTGAGGATTGTTCTATTGGCATGTGAGTCGTCCGTGCAGTTATGAGTTGTAATGTAGGCATAAAATGCCAAGTGATTAGGGTTCATGAATTGGGACCCGTGAGTTGTGATTATGAGGTTCGGTACCTCATGGAAATGCTTGAACAAATCTGGGGTGAAATCAGTTGTTCTTATTGAGTTGTTGTCGGTTTTCCTTTATTTAGTTTCACCAAACTTAGACTTTGATCAGCTTACTTTACAACATTATTACCTGACTGCTTCCTGTTGAATATTGTTGTTACTAGTATACCATTGCAAGTAATGTTTTGTATTCCTCACCCTGCTTAACTTTATATTAATATTGTTTCTTTATTAGTTCACCTTCACACTTGTTCAGGTTGTTTAGTTTGGTAGGTGTCTTGGCTGTCCCTCGTCACTACTCCATTGAGGTTAGTCTTGATACATACTAGGTACCGCTGTGGTGTACTCATACTACGCTTCTGCACATTTTTGTGCATATCCAGGTGCCACGGTTGTTGTTGATTATTAGCTAGCTGATCGAGCACTTTTGTGGAGACTCAAGGTAAATCCGTCGTCGCGTTCGCAGGCCTCGGAGTCACCTTCTGTTATTGTACTTGCACTGTTTAATTCTATTCTGAACAGTTGTATTTAGGGACTTTCTAGCAAACTCAGTAGAGCTTATGACCTGTACTACCGGTTTTGGGATTTGTAAGTTGTGTATACAGATTTCTATTTCATATTTATTAGTTGATGGTTGAATTCTTTTATTAATTTAGTAAGTGTTAGGATTACCTAATCTTAGAGACTAGGTACTGTCACAACATCCTATAGAAGGAAATTGGGATCATGACACCAACATTCTATATCTTGAAATTAATTTGATATATAATAACATATAACTGAAGCAAAGATTATTAAGAGATGAGAAGCTTTGATATATTATGAAAAATGAGCTAGCTTTAATCTTATTTTAACATAGGCCACAGTACCTAAACTATTCGACCCAAAAATTAAGGCGTCCAATAAGTTTAGTACAAACAACTAATGACCCAATAACTCCTAAAGCCCGATTTTTCTAATTTTAAAAATCAGAAAATTTTTATGATCCNATTTCTGTCATGCCGTTGTTATTGTGTTTGCACGATGTTTCTGTCGTGTGGTTGTTATTATTGTTAAGGGCTGGGTGTTGAAACGCATGCGGTGAGATAAGGTGGGCTTGAAACGCGTGGCTAGTAGGGGAACTACTCGAAGCCATGCAGTGTGATAAGGTGGTCTAAAATGCGGGATGCTATTTCGGGAAAATAATTTTCAAAAACTACATGTAAAGGCTCCCACGGTGATATAAGTAAAGTTTGTGATTGATTTTATGATTTAAGACTATGAGCCGGTACCTCAGTAGGGCTCTTGTTGTCATTTGCCTATTCTTTTGTACTTGTCTTTGATTGTTGTCTTCTTAGCATACTATTAATTTTCTTCTTCGCGTTGCACTATTTGCTTAGTTCTATGTAGTTAATCTTGTTGTGCTAGTCGTTGCTTCAACTTCATTGCTGCCTTTATTACATTGTAAATTTCGTGGTGATCGTTTCTTATGAGTCATTCATTGTCTCTACTCTTATTTGTTGACTTGAATTATGGTAGAATACTTGCACAAGCATACACGTAATTAAATCACCTATATCGGTTTTAGAAGATGAATTCTGACGTTATTGACCATTATACGTACTCTTGTCTACTTGCCTCCTGTGTGAGGATTGTTCTATTGGCATGTGAGTCGTCCGTGCAGTTATGAGTTGTAATGTAGGCATAAAATGCCAAGTGATTAGGGTTCNCCTGACGTTATTAACCATTATACGTACTCTTGTCTACTTGCCTCCTGTGTGAGGATTGTTCTATTGGCATGTGAGTCGTCCGTGCAGTTATGAGTTGTAATGTGGGCACAAGATACCAAGTGATTAGGGTTCATGAATTCGGACCCGTGAGTTATGATTATGAGGTTCGGTACCTCATGAAAATGCTTGAACAAATCTGGTGTGAAATCAATTGTTCTTATTGAGTTGTTGTCGGTTTTCCTTTATTTGGTTTCACCAAACTTAGACTATGATCAGCTTACTTTACAACATTATTACCTGACTGCTTCCTGTTGAATATTGTTGTTACTAGTATACCATTGCAAGTATTGTTTTGTATTCCTCACCCTGCTTAACTTTATATTAATATTGTTTCTTTATTAGTTCACCTTCACACTTGTTCAGGTTGTTTAGTCTGGTAGGTGTCTTGGCTGTCCCTCGTCACTACTCCATTGAGGTTAGTCTTGATACATACTAGGTACCGCTGTGGTGTACTCATACTACGCTTCTACACATTTTTGTGCATATCCAGGTGCCACAGTTGTTGTTGATTATTAGCTAGCTGATCGAGCACTTTTGTGGAGACTCAAGGTAAATCCGTCTTCGCGTTCGCAGGTCTCGGAGTCACCTTCTGTTATTGTACTTGCACTGTTTAATTCTATTCTGAACAGTTGTATTTAGGGACTTTCTAGCAAACTCAGTAGAGCTTATGACCTGTACTACCGGTTTTAGGATTTGTAAGTTGTGTATACAGATTTCTATTTCATATTTATTAGTTGATGGTTGAATTCTTCTATTAATTTAGTAAGTGTTAGGATTACCTAATCTTAGAGACTAGGTACTGTCACGACATCCTATAGAAGGAAATTGGGATCGTGACACCAACATTCTATATCTTGAAATTAATTTGATATATAATAACATATAACTGAAGCAAAGATTATTAAGAAATGAGAAGCTTTGATCTGTTATGAAAAATGAGCTAGCTTTAATCTTATTTTTACATAGGCCATAGTACCTAAACTATTCGACCCAAAAATTTAAGGTGTCCAATCAGTTTAGTACAAACAACTCATGACCCAATAACTCCTAAAGCCCGATTTTTCTAATTTTAAAAATCAGAAAATTTTTATGATCCAATATTCCTTTGAACAAAAGTATTTGTGTCTTAAGTCACTCTAACATGGATTTTCCCTCCTCTAACTTATGTGATCAACAACGAATAATGAAAGATTCATGGCTTAATTATTTATCAAACTGGATTCTCTATAAAACTAAACCACCAAGTTAATGAAGAAACTTACCAAAGCAGAAGCACTATTATCCCTTGGGTAAAATAAACAAACATGTTCTTGCTAAAAAAACTTTTAACAAACAAAGGTGATAAACTAATTTATGCCAATTCTACAATTGTAGTAACCACACGATTAAACTCAAAAGATTAACGTGCATCATATCCAAAATATTTAAAGTAGATGCGCGTCAAAACAAAAACGAGTCCGTGATCTATTTGATAAAGTTAATACTTCCGATAGAACTTCTCAATACCAAAAACAAATGGTAGAAGGCTTAAAACAAACATACTTCCTTATTCAACAACTCCACAAAAGTTTTATTCCCTCCAAAGATTTTACATATATAAAAAATCTTATGCTTTCTTTAATAAAGAATTAATGCCAATATCTCATAAAACCAACTATAAATTAATAATATTAAAAAATCAAAGCAGACACACATGAAAAGTAAAATACTAAAGCAACAATGACATGGATCTAAAATACTCGAACATAGAGAAACATAATGGAGTAGTGAAAGAGAGAAAGAACCGGACCTTAAGCGATAAAACCTTTCAAATATATATAGATAAGATAATCCCAAATAAGTCAGTTCGTACAGTAGAGGAGATTAAACCCAATGCAAACAGAGAATCAGAACTGAAGCTAACGAACAGAAACTCTGACTACTTCGAACTCGGAACCACGGACAAAATTTCGAACTCCGTTCTCAAACTAAATAACTTAACTAAACGGTTTTCCAAATGAATCTTTACTCTAAAAGAATAATATAATGCTCTTTTCTCTTAGTTGCTGATTTTGTTTTTAGATTGCCTCCTTCTCTCTCGTTGCCATCTTTTTCTTTAAATAGGAGAATCTTAATGCTCTATCCCCTCACGTGCAAAAGAGTTCAAAAAGGATCATAAGGGATATGGGGGTTGGGACTTGACGTGAGGGAGTGGGAAATGGGATTGGGAGGAGGAAATCGTGGGGGGGGGTTAGTTGTGAGGGAGTTGGGGATGTGAGGGAGTTGGGGAAAAATGGGGATTTTAACAAACATGGGGAAGTTAGGGGATTGGGATTGTTCGCTAATTAAAAATGAGATTTTTGAGATAGAGTTTATATATATATATATATACATATATATATATATATATATATATATATATATATATATATATATATATATGTATGTATGTATATGTATGTATGTACATAAATATATTTTTGACTTTTCTCCTTTTTTACATTAAGAGTAAGATAAACGTTTAAAATATTAAGATTAGACCTAAGAGAAATACTTACATTAAAATAGTACAAAATTTGGGTAGGGTCAAAAATTAGTTTTTCATACTAAGGAACTATAGTCACCGTCTCTCCATGACTGTTACTCTTTTTTTAGCGTTTTAGGGCTATAAAACTGGAATTCCGCCTGATTCCCAGATTTTCGTGTGCTATAGACCAAGCCTCATGCATGCGGTCGGGCGCTTGGACCCGAAACGCCTAAAATTTTACAGGCGCATAAAACGACCTAAAGAATAGTATTTACTGCCTCACCATGATCGTTATACATTTTTGGAATTTTATGGGCCATAAAACTGAAATTCTGCTAATTTTCTAGATTTTCATATGTTATAGCCCACGCCTCCTGCATGGGTCCGATCGCCCGGACCCGGATCGCCTAAAATTTTGTCAGGCCATCAAAATAGACTTAGGAACAATAGTCACTGCCTCGCTGTGACCGTTACTCATTTTTTGGCATTTTAGGGCCATAAAATAAAAATTTCGACTGATTCCCAAGTTTTCGTGTGCTAATAGTCCAAGCCTCCTGCATGCATTCGGGCGCTCGGACCCGGATCGCCTAAAGTTTTTCCGGCCCATCAAAAACCACCTAAGGAACAATAGCCACCACCTCGCCATGACCGTTCCTCATTTTTTGACATTTTAGAGCCATAAAATTGTAATTCCGCCTAATTCCCAGACTTTCGTGTGCTCTAGCCCACGCCATCAGCATAGGCCCGGGCGATTGGACCCGAATTGCCTAAAAAAATTTCAATCCATGAAAAACAACCTAAGGAACAATAATCACCGTCTCGCCATGACCGTTACTCATGTTTTGGCATTTTAGGGCCATAAAACTGGAATTCCGCCCGGGGTCCAGATTTTCGTGTGCTATTGCCCACGCCTCTTACGTGGGCCCAGATCCGAATCGCCTTAAATTTTGCCAACCTATCAAAAATGACCTAAGGAACAATAGTCACCTCATCGCCACGACCGTTACTCGTTTTATGGCGTTTTAGGGCCATAAACCTGGAATGACAACCGATTCCTAGATTTTCGTATGTTATAACCCACTCCTCCTGCATGAGCTCAGGTGCCCAGACATGGATCACTAAACTTTTTCCAGCCCATAAAAAACGACCTGATGAATAATAGTCACTGCCTCACCATGGCTATTACTTATTTTTATGGCATTTTAGGGCTATAAAATTAGAATTCTATCCGATTCATAGATTTTCGTGTAGTATATCCCACGCCTCATGCATGGTCTCGGGCATCCAGACCCGGATTACCTAAAATTTTGCCGACCCATCAAAAATGACCTAAGGAACAATAGTCACAGCCTTGCCATGACCCGTTACTCGTTTTTTGGCATTTTAGGGCCATAAAATAGGAATGGCGACCGGTGGTTATATTTTTTTTAATTTGCTATAGCCTACGCTTTGTGCATGGGCCCAGGCGCCCGTACCCGAATCGCATATAATTTTGCGGGCCTCTTCAAAAGGACCTAAGGAACAAGTCCCGCCTCGCCATGACCGTTACTTATGTTTTGGTATTTTAGGACCATAAAACTGAAATTCCGACGAGTGGTCAGATTTTCGTGTGTTATAGCCCACGCTTCCTATATGGGCCCATGCACCTAGACCTGGATCGCCTAAAATTTTGTCGGCCCATCAAAAATGATCTAAGGAACAATAGTCATCACCTCGCCATGACCGTTACTCATATTTTGGCATTTTAGGCCAGATTAGCCTGGTGGCCAGATTTCGCATGGTGGTCAGACCGTTACTAGAATTTCGCCTGGTGGCCAGATTTTCGTGTGCCATAGCACACGCCTCCTGGATGGGCCCGGGCTCCCAACTCAGATCGTCTAAAATTTTGCAGGCCCATAAAAAATGACTTAAGGAACAATAGTCACTGCCTCGCCATGACCGTTACTCGTTTTTTGACATTTTAGGGCTATAAAACTGGAATTCCGCTCGATTCCCAAATTTTCGTGTGCTATAGACCATGCCTCCTACATGGCCCCGAGCGCCCGGACCTAGATCACCTAAAATTTTTCCGTCCTATAAAAAATGACCTAATAATCAATAGTCACCGTCTTACCATGATCGTTACACGTTTTTTGGCATTGTTGGGCCATACAATTGGTATTCCGCCCGATTCCCAGATTTTTATGTGCAATATGCCACGCCTTCTGCATGAGCACGGACAGCCGGACCCGGTTCGCCTATAATTTTTTCGGCCATCAAAAACGACCTAAGAAAAAATAGTCAGCGCCTAGCCATTACCGTTACTTTGTTTTGGCATTTTAGTTCCATAAAATTGGTATTCTGCCTGATTTCTAGATTTTCGTTCTATAGCCCACACCTCCTGCATGGGTCGGGGTGCTCGGACTTGATCCCCTAAAATTTTGTCGGCCCATAAAAAATGGCCTAAGGAACAATAGTCACCGCCTCGCCATGACCGTTACTCGTTTTTTCGCGTTTTAGGGCCATTAAACAGGAATGACGACCAGTAGCTAGATTTTCATGTGTTATAGCCCACACATTCTGCATGGGCCCAGGGGCCCGGATCGCGCAATATTTTGCTGGCCCATCAAAAATGACCTAAGGAACAATAGTCATCGCCTCGCCATGTCACGACCTAATTCTCCCTCCGTAAGATGTCGTGACGGCGCATAGTCTCTACGACTAGGTAAACCTAATATTTGCGGAATAAAAAAAATGAAAGCAAAACTTTAACAACTAAATGAAACAGATAATTAAATAACTGATAAAAATGTTGGCCGGTATGTACAATAACCAATACTCGAGTATACACTGTATTCTCAAAATTCGGGACATCATCAGTCACAAGCTACAGAAGAACAACTAGTATATCTATACACCAGAGTCTAAGAAAGGAAGTACGGAAGGTAAATGACAAAAGAGGGAATAGAGGGGGACTCCGAAGTCTGCGGACGCGGAAGATATATCTTGAAGTCTCCAAAATCTCACTGCTCACTGATAACATGGCTGGTAAGAAGCACCCGGATCTGTACGCAAAACATGTATACAAGAGTAGCATGAGTACACTACAACGGTACCCAGTAAGTGCCAAGCCTAACCTCGGTCTAGTAGTGACGAGGTTAGGTCCGTGCCCTACGAGCATATAAATAAGACAAAGAAATATTGTAGTGTAATAAAAGTCTGGAATATAACAAAAAGGAAACCACATACAAATAACAGTACAACACACAGGGATAAAACAGTAGGGGATTCCCGAGATACCGTATCGTAGTCCCAAAAGTAAATATGCAAGGAGATCTCCCGAGGTATCGCCTCGTAGTCTCAAAAGTAAATGTGCAGGAAAATCTCCCGAGGTACCGCCTCGTAGTCTCAAA
>AWOL01S0005805.1:23667-60753 GCA_000715115.1 Nicotiana otophora
ATCTCCCGAGGTACCGCCTCGTAGTCCCAATATAAACACACAACTCAAACTGATAAATACAACAATTTAGAGCAAGAATTCTACAGTTAAGACTGATATAAATAGAGGAAAACAGGAAATCAACTAAGCATGCTGCACAGAGTTCAAATAAGTATTTACACGTAAATGTAGACATGCGATATTAGGCTAACAGGATAACTACACATGCTGGTATAACTCAATTGAGATGAAACAGGTTATTACTCAGTGAAAACAGGATTTTACAATAATTAGCCTGTGTACGCACTCGTCACCTCGCGTATACGACGCTCACATATCACATAAGTATCACCACAGTACCAAATCCTAAGGAGATTTCCCCCACAAGGTTAGGCAAGCCACTTACCTCAAACCAAGTTCAATCAATCAGTAAGAATGTTTTTTTCACGATTTTACGACTCTGAATGACCCAAATCTAGCCAAAAGCAATGACATACCATAAATATAACTATAAGAAACTAATCTAATTAATGAAATCAAGGCTAAAGCAAGAAATTAAAAAATCGCCCCAAAAAGTCGACTCGGGCCCACGTCTCGGAATCGGGTAAAAGTCACAAAATATGAACACCCATTCACTCACGAGTTCACTCGTACCAAAATTATCCAAATCCGACATCAAAATCCGAATCCAAACTCAAAAACTTAGTTGAAGAACTTTCCAACTTTTCCCCTAAATTTCTCAACCAAATTCCTTAATTAAATGATAAAATCAACTATAGATTAGTGGAATATAACCATAAATGAGTTAAGAATCATTACCCAATAACTCCCTCTGAAAATTCTTCAAATTATCGGCCAAATCTGAGCTCTCAAAGTCCCAAAGTGAAAATGAGATCAAACCCTCGTAATTTCCCCTTTTCCGCCCAGCGATCTTGAGCTTGCGGACCTTTAGTCGCTTCTGCAATGCCGCACTTGCGAAAATGACTTAAGAGGGCTGGGTCTGCTTCTGCGATGAGGGGGCCGCACCTGTGCGTGCGTACCTACGGGTATTTATCCGCTTCTGCGAACTCCCCACTCAGCTCGCCTTCCGCTTCTGCGGTTTTAGTCTCGCACTTACGCCCACAGGCCAGGCCTCTCCAAACCGCACCTGCGCTCCTCCTTCCGCACGTACGAGTCCGCACCTGTGGTCACCCCACTGCAGGTGCGATTACAACAGAAGCTTGAAAGCTTCAGCAACTCACACAAGTACAATTTTGATCGGTTAAAGTATCCGAAACTCACCCGAGGCCCCCGGGACCTCAACCAAACATACCAACAAGTCCTAAAACACCATACGAACTTAGTCGAGTCCTCAAAATACATCAAACAACAACTAAAACACGAATCACCCTCACATCCAAACTTAATGAACTTTGAAACTTCAAACTTTTACAACCGATGCCGAAACCTATCAAACCACATCCGATTGGCCTCAAATTTTGCACACAAGTCATATTCTATATTTCGAACGTACTACAACTTTTAGAATCGGAATCCGACCCTGACATCAAAAGGTCCACTTCCAGTCAAACTTCCCAAAAATTCAACATTCGTCATTTCAAGCCTAATTTAGCTATAGACCTCTAATTCACAATCTGGACACGCTCCTAAGTCCAAAATTACCCAACGGAGTTAACGAAATGGACAAAACTCCATTCCAGAGTCATCTTCCCATAGTTTTGACTACGGTCAAAATCCGAAAACTTAAGCTTCGGCTTTAGGGACTAAGTGTCCTAAGTCACTCCAAAATCACAACAAAACCTCCCGACAAGTCACATAAGCAGAAAAAGATACGGGGAAAGCTGTAAATGGGGATCGAGGCTATTACTCTCAAAATGACCAGTTGGGTCATTACATAATCCCCCTCTTAAAACAATCATTCGTCCTCGAACGAGCACAAATACATACTTGAAGTGGTGAAAAAATGAGGATAACGGCTGCGCATATCATGCTGGGTCTCCTAAGTAGCCTCCTCGACCGGCTTACCCCTCCACTGAACCTTTACTGAAGCAATGTTCTTTGACCTCAGCTTTCGATCCTGCCTGTCCAAAATAGCCACCGGATCCTCAACACAAGATAAATCATTGTCCAACTGGACTGAGCTGAAATCCAACACATGAGATGGATCGCCTTGATACTTTCAGAGAATAGAAACATGGAATACTAGATGAAATCCTGCTAAACTGGGAGGCAAGACAAGCTCATAGGCAACCTCCCCAACTCGCCGCAACACCTTGAATGGGCCAACAAACCTTGGGCTCAGCTTGCCCTTATTCCCGAACCTCATAACACCCTTAATGGGCGATACCCGGAGAAAGACCCGCTCTTCAACCATGAATGCAACATCGCGAACCTTCCGATCCACATAACTCTTATGTCTGGACTGGGTTGTATGAAGTCGATCCTGAATCACCTTAACCTTTTCCAAAGCATCCTAAACTAAGTCTGTGCCCAATGACTAGCCTCGACTGGATCGAACAAACCCATTGGAGACCGACACCGCCTACCATACAGAGCTTCATACGGTGCCATCAGAATGCTCGACTGATAACTGATATTCTAAGCAAACTCTACAAGTGGCAAGAACTGATCCCAAGAACCTCCAAAACTCCATCACACATGCACATAGCATATCTTCTAGTATCTGAATAGTGCGCTCGGACTGTCCGTCTGTCTGAGGGTGAAATGTTGTGCTCAACTCAACCTGAGTACCTAACTCATGCTCTGTGGCCCTCCAGAACCGTAATGTACATTGCATACCCCGATCAGAGATAATAGATACCGGCACGCCATGAAGCCTGACAATCTTGCGGATATAAACTCGAGCCAGCTGGTCGGAAGAATAGGTAGTCATCACAGGAATGAAATAAGCTAACTTGGTCATCCTATCCACAATCACCCAAACTGCATCAAACTTCCGCTGAGTCCGTAGAAGCCCAACAACAAAATCCATAGTGATCCGCTCCCATTTTCACTCCGGAATCTCTAACTTCTAAAGCAACCCACCTGACCGCTGATGCTCATACTTCACATGTTGGAAATTTAGACACCGAGCTACATATTCCACTATGTCCTTCTTCATTCTCCTCCACCAATAATGTTGCGTCAAGTCCCGATACATCTTTGCGGCATCCGGATGAATGGAGTACCACGAACTGTGCAACCCATCTACATTGGGCACACATAGCATGCCCTGCATCCTCAATGCACCATCATCTCCAATAGTGACCTCCTAGGCATCACCGTGCTGAACCGTGTCCTTAAGGACAACAGATAGGGGTCATCATACTGACACTCCCTGATACAATCATAAAGAGAAGACTGGGAGACCACACAAGCCAAAACTCGATTCGGCTCATAAATATCCAATCTAACAAACTGGTTGGCCAAGGCATGAACATCCAATGCCAATGGCCTTTCTACTGCTGGTAGATATAAAAAGCTCCCCAAACTCTCCGCCCTGCGACTCAAGGCATTGGCCACCTCATTGGCCTTCTCGGGGTGGTATAGATTAGTGATATCATAATCCTTAAGCAGATCTAACCACCTCCACTGATGCAAGTTAAGATCCTTCTGCTTGAACATTGCAAACTCCGATGATCGGTGTAGATCTCACAAGGGACACCATACAAATAGTGCCGCCAGATCTTCAAGGCATGAACAATAGCTTCTAACTCAAGGTTGTGGATATGATAGTTATTTTCATGTACCTTCAGCCGTCTGGATGCGTAGGCAATCACCCTACAGTCCTGCATTAACACCACACCGAGACCAACCTGTGACACATCACAATATACAGTATAAGACCCCGAACCTGTAGGCAATACCAATACTGTGGCCATAGTCAAAGCTGTCTTGAGCTTTTGAAAGCTCTCCTCACACTCCTCTGTCCATCTGAACGGAGCACCCTTCTGTGTCAGCCTGGTCATAGGTGCTGCAATAGATGAGAAACCCTCTACAAATCGACGGTAATACCCCGCCAAACCAAGGAAACTACGGATATCCGTAGATGAGGATGGTCTGGCCTACTCTGCACTGCTTCCACCTTCTTTGGATCCATCTTGATCCCCTCACTCGATACTATATGACCCAAGAATGCCATTGAGTCTAGCCAAAACTCACACTTTGAAAATTTTGCATATAACTTCTTTTCTCTCAAGGTCTGAAGTGCAGTCCTCAGGTGCTGCTCATGATCCTCCCGACTCCGAGAGTACACCATAATATCGTCAACAAACACAATGATGAATGAGTCAAGATAGGGCCGAAACACACCGTGCATCAAGTGCATGAAAGCTGCTGGGGCATTGGTCAACCCAAATGACATCACAAGAAACTCATAGTGACCATATCAAGTCCTGAAAGCAGTCTTCGGGATATCCGGCTCCCGAATCTGCAACTAATGGTAACCTGAACGTAAGTCAATCTTGGAAAACACTCTGGCACCCTGTAACCGATCAAATAAGTCATCAATACAGGGAAAAGGGTACCTGTTCTTCACTGTAACTTTGTTCAACTGGCGATAATCAATGCACATACGCATAGAACCATCCTTCTTCTTCATAAACAGGACTGGGGGACCCCAAGGTGACATACTGGGCCAAATGAATCCCTCATCAAGCAATTACTGTAACTGTTCCTTCAACTTCTTCAACTCAGGAGGAGCCATACAACATGGAGGAATAGAGATGGGCTGAGTACCCGGCAACAAAGCAATACCAAAATCGATATCTCTGTCGGGCGGCATGCCTGGAAGACCCGCTAGAAATACATCGGAAAAATCCCTCACTACTGGAATTGACTCAACTGTAGGAGTGTCAATACTGATATCTCTCACATAAGCTAGATACGCGTCACACCCCTTCTCAACCATTCGTTGAGCTTTAAGAAATGAAATAACTCTGTTAGAAGTATAATCTAAGGTACCTCTCCACTCTAACCGCGGTAATCCTGGTATAGCCAGCATCACAGTCTTGGTGTGACAATCAAGAATAACATAATGGGGACACAACTAGTCCATGCCCAAAATAATATTAAAGTATACCATACTGAGAAATAATAAATCGTCTTTGGTCTCAAAACCACTAAGAGCAATCAAACACGACCGATACACACGGTCAACAACAATGGAATCACCCACAGGTGTAGATACATAAACAGGAGAACTCAAAGAATCAAGGGATACGCCCAAATATGGAGCAAAATTAAATGACACATCAGAGTAAGTGGAGCTTGGATCAGATAAGACTGATGCATATCTATGACAGACCAGAACAATACCTGTAATGACAGAGTCAAATGAAACTCCCTCTATACGAGCAGGAAGGGCATAGTATCTAGCCTGGACTCCCCCTCTAGGGCGACCTCTACCTGCCCAACCTCCACCTCGAGCTGGCTGAGAAGGTGGAGTGGTAGCTGGTGCTGTAATTATAGCCTGGGGACCCGGTGGAGCACGCAATGCCTGAGTAGTCTGTGGAGGTGCACACCTCCTAAGTCTGGGGCAATCCCTCACCATATGGAGTGTGTCGCCACACTCAAAATAAGCTCTCGGAGGACGTGGTTGTTGTGACTGGCTCGGGCCAGGTCTGTTGGACTGACCGCTAAAAGCACCCCATGCAGGAGGTACACTAGACATTGGCGGTGCATAATAAGTCTCCTGGGTCCTAGGAGTAGCCGGAATACCACTGGTGACTGGAAGTGCTGAATGAACGGGGCGACTCACATAGCCCCTACCATGACGAACTGCAGCTGGGGCACGAGTACCACTATAAGTTCCAGACTCTCGAGACCTTTTGGCCTCCCTCTCCTATCTCTCCCGAGTAAGCATGCCCTCCACTCTCCTAGCAATACTCACAACCTTCTGGTACGAGATATCCATCTCCAACTCCCGGGCCATGCTAATCCTGATGTTGGGATGGATCCCCTTGATAAACCGACAGACCCTCTCTCGAACTGTAGGAACCAAGGCTGATGCATGTATAGCCAAATCACTGAAGTGAACCGCATACTCTGACACAGTCATGGAACCGTGGCGCAACTGCTCAAACTCGGCATGCCATGCATCTCTGAGACTTTGGGGAACATACTCCCTCAAGAACATATCCGAGAACTGAGTCCATATAAGTGAAAGCTTCCTCAGCCGGACTACCTAACACATGACCACGCCACCACTGATAGCCCACTCCTCTAAGCTGGAACGTAGTGAAAGAAACCTCACTCGACTCCGCTACACCCATAGTACGGAGGATATAGTGGCACTCCTCGAGAAAACCCTGGGCATCCTCTGACACCAAGCCACTGAAAGTAGGAGGGTGGTACTTCTTGTACCTTTCGAGCCTGAGATGCTCCTCCTCAGAAGTTGCTGCCCTACCCTCGAGCCGAACTGGGGTTACCGACCGTACTGGTATAATCTCTGGATCCTGGTCTCCCTGAACCTGCTACTCTAGGGTACCGGCGACGGGAGTCTGTGCTCCTCCCCCGGCCTGAGATGTGGCAGGAGTAAGAGGTATCAATCCTGCCTGAGCCAAGGTACTGAACATGCTCAAGAATTAGGCTAGAGCCTCCTGAGGGGCTGGTGCAGTAACATGCGTCTCGGGTGCCTGCGGTCCAACTGGGGCTACTGGTGGCTCCTCTGAAGCAACTCGTGCGGGTGCTCTAGCTACACCATGTGGATGTCCTCAGCCTCTACCTCGGCCCCGGCCTCTCGTGACTCTAGCAGGGGGCGCGGGTGCATGGTCATCTAATACGACCGTACGTGTCCTCACCATCTGTGAGAGAATAGAAGAGATAAGTTTAGAATTTCAAAGTCAACAATTTCGCATGACAAGGAATCAAAAGAAGTGAGTTTTCTAACAGTTCCATAGCCTCCCGAATAAGTACAGACATCTCCGTACCTATCCACGAGATCCTACTAAACCTGCTTGTGACTCACGACACCTATGAACCTAGAGCTCTGATACCAACTTGTCACGACCCTATTCTCCCTCCGTAAGATGTCGTGACAGAACCTAGTCTCTACGACTAGGTAAGCCTAACATTTGCGGAATAAAGAAAATGAAAGCAAAACTTTAACAACTAACTGCAACAGATAATTAAATAACTGATAAAAATGTCGGCCGATATGTACAATAACCAACACTCGAGTATACACTGTATTCCAAAAATTCAGGACATCATCAGTCACAAGCTATAGCACAACAACTAGTATCTCTATACACCAGAGTCTAAGAAAGGAAATACGGAAGGTAAATGACATATGAGGGAATAGAGGGGGACTCTGAGGTCTGCGGACGCGACAGATATATCTTGAAGTCTCCAAAATCTCACTACTCACTGATGACGTGGTTGGTAAGAAGTACCTGGATCTCCACACAAAACATGTGCAGAAGAGTAGCATGAGTACACCACAACGGTACCCAGTAAGTGCCAAGCCTAACCTCGGTCGAGTAGTGACGAGGTCATGTCAGGGCCCTACTGGCATATATATAAGACAGAGAAATATTGCAGTGTAATAAAAGAATGGAATTTAATAAAGAGGAAACCACAACCAAATAACAGTATAACACATAGCATAAAACAATAGGGGATCTCCCGAGATACCGTCTCGTAGTCCCAAAATTAAATATGCAAGAAGATCTCTCGAGGTACCGCCTCGTAATCTCAAAAGTAAATGTGCAGGGAGATCTCCCGAGGTACCACCTCGTAGTCTCAAAAGTAAATGTGCAGAGGGGATCTCCCGAGGTACCACCTCGTAGTCCCAAAAGTAAACACATAACTGAAACCGATAAATACAACAATTTACAGCAAGCATTCTACAGTTAACGCTAATACAGATAGAGGAAAAACAGGAAATCAACTAAGCATGATGCCCAAAGTTCAAATAAGCATTTAAGACACATAGATGTAGACATGCGATATTAGGCTAACATGATAACTACACATGCTGATATAACTCAATTGAGATGAAACAGGTTATTACTCAGTGAAAACAGGATTTTACAATAATTAGCCTGTGTACGCACTCGTCACCTCGCGT
Organism: Nicotiana otophora; assembly: GCA_000715115.1. Classification (NCBI taxonomy): domain Eukaryota; kingdom Viridiplantae; phylum Streptophyta; class Magnoliopsida; order Solanales; family Solanaceae; genus Nicotiana; species Nicotiana otophora. The sequence continues at coordinate 31,718 of AWOL01S0005805.1, forward strand.
ACACGACGCTCACATATCACATAAGTATCACCACAGTACCAAATCCTAAGGAGATTTCCTCCCCACAAGGTTAGGCAAGCCAATTACCTCGAACCAAGTTCAATCAATTAGTAAGAATGCCTTTTCACGATTTTAAGACTCCGAATGGCCCAAATCTAGCCAAAAGCAATTACATACCATAAATATAACTATAAGAAACTAATCTAATTAATGAAATCAAGGCTAAAGCAAGAAATTAGAAAATCGCCCCAAAACGTCAAATCGGCCCACATATCGGAATTGGGTAAAAGTTACAAAATATGAACACACATTCACTCATGAGTGAACTCGTACTAAAATTATCTAAATCCGATATCAAAATCCATTCTCCGCATGAGTGACTCCGCTTCTGCGGTCCTAGCCTCGCACCTGTGCCTACAGGACAGGCCTTTCCAAACCGCACCTGTGCTCCTCCTTCCACACGTGCGAGTCCGCACCTGCGGTCACCCCACCGCAGGTGCGATTACACTAGAAGCTTGAAAAGCTTCAGCAACTCACACAAGTCCAATTTCGATCTGTTAAGCATCTAGATCTCACCCAAGGCCCCCAGGACCTTAACCAAACATACCAACAAGTCCTAATACACCATACAAACTTAGCCAAGCCCTCAAAACACATCAAACAACAACTAAAACACGAATCACCCTCCCATCCAAACTTAATGAACTTTGAAACTTCAAACTTCTATAACCGATGCCGAAACCTATCCAACCACGTCCGATTGACCTCAAATTTTGCACACAAGTCATATTCGACATTTCGGACCTACTCCAACTTCCAGAAACGGAATCCGACCCCGATATCACAAGGTCCACTTATGGTCAAACTTTTCAAAAATTCAACTTTCGCCATTTCAAGCCTAATTCAACTACAGACCTCCAATTCACAATCCGAACACGCTTATAAATCCAAAATCACCCAACGGAGCTAACAGAACTGATGAAACTCCATTCCGGAGTCATCTTCCCACAGTTCTGACTACGGTCAAAATCCTAGAATTTAAGCTTCAGCTTTAGGGACTAAGTATCCCAAGTCATTCCGAAAACCACAACAAAACCTCCAGGCAAGTTATAAAAGCAGAAAAAGATACGGGGAAAGTAGTAAATAGGGGATCAGGGCTATTACTCTCAAAATGACCGGCCGAGGCGTTACATCTTCCCCCTCTTAAAATAATCGTTCGTCCTCGAACGAGCATAGAGACATACCTGAAGTGGTGAAAAGATGAGGATAACAGATGTGCATATCATGCTGGGTCTCCCAAGTAGCCTCCTCGACCGACTGACCCCTTCACTGAAGAAATGTTCTTTGACCCTAACGTTCGAACCTGCCTGTCCAAAATATCCACCGGATCCTCAACATAAGATAAATCCTTGTCCAACTGGACTGAGCTGAAATACAACACATGAGTCGGATCACCTTGATACTTTTAGAGCATAGAAACATGGAATACTGGATGAACTCCTGCTAAACTGGGAGGCAAGACAAGCTCATAAGCAACCTCCCCAACTCGCCGCAACACCTCGAATGGGCCAACCAACATTGGGCTCGGCTTACCCTACTTCCCGAACCTTATAACACCCTTCATGGGTGATACCCGGAGCAAGACCCGCTCCCCAACCATGAATGCAACATCGCGAACCTTCCGATCCGTATAACTCTTCTGTCTGGACTGGGCTGTGCGAAGTCGATCCTGAATCACCTTAACCTTTTCCAAAGCATCCCGAACCAAGTATGTGCCCAATGCCTAGCCTCGACCGGCTCGAACCAACCCACTGGAGACCGACACCGCCTACCATACAGAGCCTCATATGGTGCCATCTGAATCTCGACTAATAACTGTTATTGTAGGCAAACTCTGCAAGTGGCAAGAATTAATCCCAAGAACCTCCAAACTCAATCACACACGCACGAAGCATATCCTCTAGTATCTCAATAGTGCGCTCGGACTGTCCGTCCGTCTGAGGGTGAAATATTGTGCTCAACTCAACCCGAGTACCTAACTCATAATGTATGGCCCTCCAGAACCGTGATGTACCCCGCGTACCCCGGTCATAGATAATAGATGCTGGCATGCCATGAAGCCTGACAATCTCACGCATATAAACTCGAGTCAGCTGGTCGAAAGAATAAGTAGTCATCACAGGAATGAAATGAGCTGGCTTGGTCCGGGCCATAAAACTTGAATGCTATAAAACTTGAATGGCAACTAATTCCAAGATTGTTGTATGCTATAGCCCACGCCCCTACATAGGTCCGGGCGCCTGGACCCGGATAGCCGAAAATTTTGTCGGCTTATCAACAACGCCCAAACCCAGGTCGCCTAAAATTTTGTCAGCCCATAAAACAATGACTTAACAATAGTCACCGCCTCCTGTATGGGCCCTGGCGCCTGGACCCAGAATGCCTAAAATTTTACCTGCCTATCAAATACAACCTAAGGAACAATAGTCACCACCTCGCCATACCGTTACTCATTTGTTTTGTGTTTTAGGGCCATAAAATTTGAATGACGATTGATTCCAAGATTTTCGTATGCTATAGCCCACGCCTCCTGCATAAGTCCAGGCGCCTGGACCCGGATTGCCGAAAATTTTGCCGGCCTATCAAAAATCACCTAAGGAACAATACTTACCGCCACGCCATGACCGTTACTCATTTTTCGCATTTTAGGGCCATAAAACTGGAATGGTGACCGATGGCCAAATTTTTGTGTGCAATAGCCAATCCCTCATTCATGGGTCTGGGCGCTCGTACCTGAATCGCCTAAAAATTTGCCGACCCATCGAAAATGACATAAGAAATAATAGTCATCACTAGCCATGACCGTTACTGATTTTTTAGTGTTTTAGATCCATAAAACCGGAATTCGACCTGATTCCCAGATTTTGGTGTGCTATAGCCCGCACCTCCTGCATGGGCCTTGGCGCCCGGACCCAGATCGCCTAAAATTTTATCGGCCCATCAAATACGACCTAAGGAACAATAGTCATCGTCTCTCCATGACCAATACTCATTTTTCTTTTTTGTTTTTGCGTTTTAGGGCCATAAAACATGAATGGCGACTGATTCCAAGATTTTTGCATGCTATAGCCCACGCCTCCGACATAGGTCCGGACGCCTGGACTCGGATCACCGAAAATTTTGTTGGCCTATCAAAAATGACCTAAGGAACAATAGTCACCGCCACACCATAACCGTTACTCATTTCTTCGCATTTTAGGGCCATAAAACTGGATTGCGACCAGTGGCAAAATATTCGTGTGCAATAGCCAACTCCTCATACATGGGCCTGAACGTTTGGACCTGGATCACCTAAAAATTTTCCGACCCATCAAAAACGACATAAGAAACAATAGTCACCACTATCCATGGCCGTTACAAATGTTTTCAGTGTTTTAGGGACATAAAACTGGAATTTCACCCAATTTCAAGATTTTGGTGTGTTATAGCCCACGCCTCTTGCATGGGTGCTGGCCCATAAAAAATGACCTAAGGAACAAGAGTCACCGCCTCCCCATGACCGTTACTTGTTTTTTGGCATTTTGAACCATAAAACTGGAATTCTACCCGATTCCCAGATTTTCATGTGCTATAGCCCATGCCTCTTGCAAGGGCCTAGGATCCCGAACTCGGTTCGCCTAAAATTTTGTTAGCCCATCAAAATGACATAAGGAACAATAGTCACCGTCTCGCCATGACCGTTACTCATTTTTTGGCATTTTAGGACTATAAAAGTGGAATTGCGACCGGTAGCCAGATTTTCATATATTAGACCCTAGGCACACTATCCGTGGGTGGAGCCTAGCCAGTAGCAGTAGTTATACCTGAGTGCAGACCAGCTGCGGCCGACGAGACTCAGAAGCTATTGGACAGATAGACCAGGCTTCATCCTCCTGTCTTTGGAGGTGAGCGACATGAGGACCCTCAGGACTCTATTGTTCGGTGTAGGGACAGATTGCACAACATGAGGATATTAGAGTCCCACGGGGTGGATTTTACTACTTTCCAACTGGAGGGCAAGGCCCGTAGGTGGTGGCAATCATATCTTCTCGGCAGACCAGTATGTTCTCATCCCTTGACTTAGGATCAGTTCACATGTATTTTTCTGGATAGGTATGTTCCACCTTCGCAGAGGGAAGAGTTGCGGTTTCAGTTCGAGCAGCTCCAGCAGGGTCAGATGTCAGTGACCGACTATGAGGCGAGGTTCTCTAAGTTATCTCGCCATGTACTCGTGATACTTCCTACCGATGCAGAGAGAGTGCAGAGCTTTGTTGCAGGTTTGCACTCTGGTATCCAGGCCACTTTGGCCCGAGAGGTTGAGACGGGGACTTCTAACGAGCTAGTTGTGGAGATAGCTCAGAGGATTTGGGGTGTCCGTCAGCGGAGCCGAGAGCAGATGCTGCGGGACAAGTGGTTCTGTTATTCTGGAGGGTTTAGTGGTGCTCCGTCTTGGGGCAGAGGTTAGTTTGGGATAGGTCATCCTAGCAAGATCACATATCCAACATCGCCACCTCCTCGGGGGTGCTCCAATGTGACCCTATTGCAGTACCATGCCAAAGAGTTCCTACCGGCCACCAGCTATTCAGGGTTCCTCCAGTGGGTATTCAGGCCATCAGGGTCAGACTTCCGATCAACAGTCTGTCGTTCCGAGGGGTTGTTATAAGTGCGGGGATCCTGTCCACATAAAGAGGTTTTTTCCCAAACTTCGGGGCAAGGTAGTGCAGCAGGGTCATCAGCCTATGATTACAGCACCAACTGCTGCACCAACCATCTAGCCACCTAGAGGCGGAGGGCAAGTGGGTAGGGGACATCCTAGAGGTGGAGGCTAGCCAGGTGGCGCTCCAGCTAGGTTCTATGATTTTTTATCCAGACCAAATGTCGTGATCACATATATTATTTTTGTCTGCGGTAGGGATGCTTCAGTACAGTTTGATCCAGGGTCAACATATTCATATGTTTCATCACTTTTTGCTCATTTCTTGGGTGTTTCTCGTGAATCCTTGGGTACTCCTATTTATGTGTCCACACCAATGGGCGATTCTGTTATTGTAGATCAGATCTATCGGTCCTACCTTATTAATTTCTGTGGTTATGAGACCCGAGCAGATCTTCTATTGCTCGATATGACTAACTTTGAGGTCATCCTGGACATGGATTGGTTGTCTCCATATCATGCCATCCTTAATTGTCATGCCAAATACTGTTACCTTGGCGATGCCAGAGTTTCCTAGATTGGAGTGGAAGGGTTCGTTTGTCAGTGCACATAGTCAGGTTATTTCTTTTCTGAAGGCTCGACACATGGCCTAGAGGTCGTTGTTTGGATTATCTAGCTTATGTTCAGGATACCACTACATGAACTCCGACGATATATTTTGGTGCCCGTGGTTTAGCAGTTCTCCGATATGTTTCCTTCTGATCTTCCAGGCATGCCACCAGATCGTGACATTGATTTCTGTATTGATTTGGCTCCAGGAACCCAGCCTATCTCTATTCCACCATACTGCATGGCTCCGAAAGAGTTAAAGGAATTGGAGGAATAGCTTGAGGATTTTCCAGCAAAGGGGTTCGTTAGACCGAGTATATCACCCTGGGGTGCACAAGTGTTATTTGCGAAGATAAAATATGGGACTATGCGGATATGCGTTGATTACCTCCAGTTGAACAAAGTTACCATTAAGAACAAGTACTCGTTGGCGTGTATTTATGATTTGTTTGACCAGTTGCCGGATGCTAGGGTGTTCTCTAAGATCGACTTGAGATCGGGGTACCATCAGTTGAAGATATGAGATTCAGATATTCCGAAGACGGCCTTCTGGACTAGATATGGCCATTATGAGTTTCTAGTGATGTCCTTCGGTTTGACTAACGCCCCGACGACATTTATGGATTTGATGAACCCCGGGTGTTCAGGCCATATATTGATTCGTTTTTTCATTGTCTTCATTGGTGAAATTTTGATATACTCGCGTAGCAAGGAGAAGCACGAGAAGCATTTGAGTGTGGTGCTTCAGACCTTGCGGGAATAGAAGCTATATGATAAGTTCTCCAAGTGTGAGTTCTGGTTAGTTTCTGTGGCGTTCTTGGGGCATGTTGTATCAGGCGAGGGTATTAAGATAGATCCCAAGAATATCGAGGTAGTTTAGAGTCAGCCTCGTCCTACCACAGCGACCGAGATTAGGAGCTTTTTAGGGTTAGCAGGCTATTATCGCCGGTTTGTGGAGGGTTTCTCATCTATTGCAGCACCTTTAACTAGATTGACCCAGAAAGGTATTCCATTACGATAGTCCGATGATCGTGAGGCAAGCTTTCAGAAGCTCAAAACCGCCTTCACTTCAGCACCGATGTTAATGCTGCCTTCTAGTTCAGGGATGTATACTGTGTATTGCGATACTTCACGCGTTAGCCTGGGTCGTGTATAGATGCAGAAGGGGCGAGTTATTACATTTGCTTCACGTCAGCTGAAGCCCCATAAGAAGAATTACCCTGTACACGATTTGAAGTTGGTTGCGATTGTTCATGCTCTTAAGATCTGGAGGCATTATCTTTATGGGGTGTCCTGTGAGGTTTAAATCGATCATCATAGCTTGCAACATTTGTTCAAGCAGAGAGACCTCTATTTGAGGCAGCACATGTGGCTTAAGTTGCTAAAAGATTATGATATTACCATCCTTTATCATAAGGGAAATGCGAATGTAGTTACGACTGCCTTGAGTAGGAAGGCGGAGAGTATGGGTAGTTTGGCATTCATTTTAGTAGAGGAGAGGCCACTAGCTTTGGATATTCAGTCCTTGGCTAACAGGCTTGTGAGGTTGGATATTTCAGAGCCCAGCCGAGTTCTTGCATACGTTGTCACCCAGTCTTCACTATTCGAGCATATCAAGGCTCGTCAGTTTGATAATCCACACTTGTTGGTTCTTAGAGAGAGAGTACTGTATGGTGGTTCCAAGGAGGTTACTATTGGTGAGTATGGTGTTCTGCGACTCCAGGGTTGCCTAAGTATGAGAACTAGAGGCCAGGTGGCCTGCTCTAGTAGATGACTATACATGAGTGGAAATATGAGCGCATTACTATAGACTTCGTAATAGGGTTGTCGCGAACCTTGCAGACGTTTGATGCAGTTTGGGTCATTGTCGACAGGTTGACCAAGTCGGCACACTTCATTCCAGTCGTGACCACGTATTATTCAGAAAGATTGGCCCAGATTTACATTCAAGAGATTGTTCGGTTGCATGGCGTGCCTATCTCCATTATATCTGAGAGAGGCCCTCAGTTTACTTCGCATTTATAGAGGTCAGTACAAAGTGAGTTGGGGACCCGGGTAGAGCTCAACACAACCTTTAACCCGCAGACCGATGGGCAGTCGGAGCGGACGGTTTAGATCTTGGAGGATATGCTCAGAGCATGTGTGATTGACTTCGGAGGGCAGTGGGATCGATTCATGCCTTTGGCCGAGTTTGCTTACAACAACAATTATTAGTCCAACATCGAGATGGCTCCGTTTGAGGCTTTATATGGTCGGCGATGTCGTTCGTCCATCGGATGGTTTGAGCACGATGAGTCTAAATTATATGGTACTAATTTAGTGAAGGATGCCTTGGAAAAGGTAAAGTTGATTCAGGAGAGACTTCGCACAACACAGTCCAGACAGAAGAGTTAGGCGGATCATAAGGCGTGTGATTTATCATTTATGGTGGGCGAGAAGTTTCTCTTGAAGGTATCGCCGATGAAGGGAATCATGAGGTTCAGAAAGAAGGGCAAGTTGAGACCAAGGTTTATAGGTCCATTTGAGGTGTTGGGGCGAGTTGGGGAGGTTGCTTATGAGCTTGCTTTGCCTCCCATCCTATCGGGAGTTCATCCAGTTTTCCACGTGTCTATGCTCCAGAGGTATCATGCTGACATGTCGCATATGTTAGACTTCAGCACGGTTCAGCTAGATAAGAACCTAGGTTACGAGGAGGAGCTAGTTGCCATTGTTGATAGACAGGTTTGCCAGCTGAGGTTTAAGAATATTTCTGAGGTAAAAGTTCAGTGGAGGGGCCAACCAGTCAAGGAGGCGACTTGGGAGGTCGAGGAGGACATGCAGAGCAAATATCCACACCTATTTAACACTCCGGGTATGATTCTAGACTCGTTCGAGGACGAACGTTTATTTAAGAAGTGGAAAATATAACAACCCGACCAGTCGTTTTGCTTTCTAGATCCCCATTCCCCTAAATAAGACTCCTCATATGTGCTTTTACTATTTTATGACTTGCAGTGATGGCTAGTTCGAAATTTGGAAGGGTTCAGGTTGAAATCGGAACATTTAGTTCCTTAGTATTGGCTTTAAAGGGGTAAGTTTGATTTTGCTCAACATTTCTAGTAAACGACCTCGGAATATGGATTTAACAGTTTCAATAGGTTCATATGATGATTTTGGACTTGGGCGTGTGTCTGGATCGGGTTTTGGACAACCCGGGAGCGTTTCAGTGCCTAAAGTCGAAAATTGGCTTATTGAAAGGTTTAAAAGTTCTTTAAATTTGGTTTGGCATAGATTTTGGTGTTATTGAGTTCTATTTGGGATTCCGAGCCTGGGAATAGTTCCATAAGGTGATTTAAGACTTGCACGCAAAATTTGGTATCATTCAGAGTAGTTTAGGTATGATTCGGCGCGTTCGGAGCAAGTTAGAAGAACTTGAAGTTCATAAGTTAATTCATTTGGTTTGGGGTGTGATTCTTAGTTTTGGTGTTGTTTTCCGTGTTATGAGGGTCCAAGAAAGTCCATATCATGTTACGAACTGGTTGGTGTGTTTGGTCGAGGCCCCGGGGGCCTCGGTGGCCTCGGGTGTTAATCGGACAATGCGCGGACCAAGTTGGACTTGGAGAAAGCTATTGATGCAGCTGGGCTTCTGGTGCATTTGCACCTGCGAAGGGTTAGCCATAGGTGCGGCACCACATAAGCATTTGGTTGGCCGCAGGTGTGCATTTGGGCTGCGTGGGATGAGTCCACAAATGCGGACATAGAGGGCGAGATGCGCGACCGCAAAAACGGGAATGGGCGCATGTGCGGCTCATACGCCGCAAGAACGGGCGTGCAGACATGAGACATTCTTACGCAGATGCGGATTTAGGCCAGCTAAGGGAGGACTGTATCTGCGATGAACCTTCTGCAGATGCGACCGAGGAACTGCAAAAGTGGAAAAACCGCTAGGCAGAACCTTCATTTAAGTCGGGACTTAAGATATTTTGGGTTCGTTTATTGCATTGCTTGGGCGATTTTTGGAGCTCTTAGAGAGGGGTTTTCACTAGCTATTTGAGGTAAGTAATTTCTATCCAATTTAAGTTAAATACATAAATTATGGGTAGATTTTAACATGTAAAAGTTTGAGAATTTTTGGGTTTAGATGAAAAACCTATATTTTGATAAAAATAGAATTTAACCACGAAAATTATTATGGAATTGGGTAAAAATTATATATTTGAGTTCGTGAGGTCATGGGTAACAATTACCTTTGAACATTTACAGAATCGGGGCACGTGAGCCCGGGGGAGAATCTTAGGAATCTTCCAATTTAGGTTGGGTAATTACTCTTAATAGCTAAATTATAAACTTTTGAACATGTATTGATTAATATATACAACATTTGACTAGTTTCGGGTTGTTTGGCACGGGGTTGTGGACTTAATGAATTTGTGGATCGGAAGGGAGCTTGAGAACGAGGTAAGTCTCTTGCCTAACCTTGTAAGAGGGAACGCATCCCCTTAGGTGTATTTTTGTTGTGAATTACTTATGTGGGGAGCTACGTACGTACTAAGTGACCAGAGTCCATGTGTAGCTATATTCTATGTGATGTCCGGGTAGTCTTACATTTATACTATGCTTTGTTTGCACTGTTATGTTGGTTATGCATATTAATTGTCTTAACTAGGGCCGAGATTAAGGATTTTAAGATTTAAAGCCTCCAATTTGGATTTCTTATGTTTGGGTAGAATTGAAGAATTTTATAATAACTTTGAAAAATATATGTTCACTGGCGTCACAAGCATTTTCGCGAGCAAGGTAAATTCCTCTACTCTTATGGGAGCGGGCCCTTCACCTCAGCAGGTTAATAGATGCATCTATGGTTTGTGTCGCTCGATCCTCGACAGTGCACACAATATGTATATATTTTGGATCGGGCCGTACGACCTCGACATGAATCGTGCGTAATAATAATGCTCGGAGCCTAAATATAACTTGATATTGTTTTATTGGCTTGAGAGGTTTCAATTATTTAATGATGAAAATTGACTTGGGATTTACTATTAGCGGAAGACTTATTTATTCACTGCTTGTTATTGAGTTTTATTCTTATTTACATAACTCATGCTTATTTACATTTCCGGTATTTTATTATTAGCCCATAGTAAGTGTCGAAGTCAACCCCTCGTCACTACTTTTTCGAGGTTAGACTAGATACTTACTAGGTACATATTGTTTATGTACTCACGCTACACTTCTGCACTAACCGTGCAGGATTTGAGGCATATGCATCTGGTGGTTATCCCTGCGCGCACCTCTGACATTCCGAGACTTAGCGGTGAGCTGCTTTTCGAGCCCGTTCTGCAGCACTCAAAGTCTTTCTTTTGTATTTACTTTATGTCTACTTTATTTCATACAATAGCTCAGTCTTTTGTATATTCTACTAGTATCTCACACTTGTGATACCAGGTCTTGGAATTTTTTCTTGTAGACACTTGATGGTTTTGAGTATTTATTTCACCACACTTGTCCTTATAATTGTTTACACTTTATTTTTCTAAATTTCTCACCTCTTACTTATTTAATAATTAAAAATCAACTATTTCTAAAATGTTAAAATAACAAACACATGGTTAGATCACCGTTGGCCTGCCTAGTAGCGACGTTGGGCGCCATCACGGCCTATAGGGAAATTGGATCGGGACACGGGCGCCCGAACTCGAATCGCCTAAAATTTTGTCGGCCCATCTAAAACGACCTAAGGAACTTTAGTCATTTCCACGCCATGACCATTATTCATTTTTTGGCATTTTAGGCCATAAAACTGGAATGGCGACTTCGTGTTTTATAGCCCACACCATGGGCCCGAGCGCCCAAACCCGAATCACATTAAATTTTGCCGGCCAATCAAAAACGACCTAAGAAACAATAGTCACTGCCTCGACATGACCGTTACTCGTTTTTGGCATTTTAGGGCCACAAAGCTGGAATGACGCCCGATTATTCGATTTTCGTGTGCTATAGCCCAGGCCACATGCATAGGCACGGACCTAGATCACCTAAAATTTTACCGGTCTATCAGAAATGTCCTAAAGACTAATATTCACCGCCACACCATTACCGTTACTCATTCTTTGGCGTTTTAAGGTCATAAAACTAGAATTTTGCCCGAATTCTAGATTATCGTATGATATAGCCCACGTCTCCTACATGGGCTCGGGCGCCCGAACCCGGATCACCTAAAATTTTGCTGGCCCATAAAAAATGACCTAAGGAATAGTAGTCACCGCCTCTCCATGACCGTTACTCATTTTTGACGTTTTAGGGCCATAAAACTAGAATTCCGCTTGATTCTCAGATTTTTGTGTGCTATAGCCCACGCCTCCTGTATGGGCCCAGGTTCCCGGACTTGAGTTGTCTATGATTTTACTAGACCATCAAAACTAACCTAAGGAACAATTGTCATCGACTCACCTTGACATTTACTCGACTTTTGGCGTTTTAGGGCCATAAAACTAGAATTTCGCCCAATTCTCATCTTTTCGTGTGCTATAGCCCACACCTCCGGCGCATTGAAAATGAACTAAGGAACAATATACACTGTCCCGCATGACCGTAACTCATTTGTGGCGTTTTAGGGCCATAAAATTAAAATTTTGCTTGATTCCTAGATTTTTGTGTGCTATAGCCCACGCCTCCTCCATGGGCCCAAGAGCCTAGACTCGGATCGCCTAAAATTTTGTCGGCCCATAAAAGATAACCTAAGGAACAATAGTCACCGCCTTGCCATGACTTTTACTTAAGTTTTGGTGTTTTAGGGAAATAAAACTAGAATTCCGTCTGATTCCCAGATCTTCGTGTGCTATAGCCCACGCCCCTAGACCCAGATCGCCTAAACTTTTTTCCGATTCATCAAAAATGACCTAAGAAACAATAGTCATCACCTCGCCATGACCGTCACTCATTGTTTGACGTTTTAAGACCATAAAACTATAATTCTGCCTGATTTTCAGATTTTCGTGTACTATAGCCCACTTCTCCTACATTGGCCCGAGCGTCTGGACCCGGATCGTCTAAAATTTTGCATGCCCATCAAAAATGACCTAATGAACAATAGTCACCACCTCGCCATGATCGTTACTCGATTGTTGGCGTTTTAGGGCCATAAAATTAGAATTTCGCCCGATTATTAGATTTTCGTGTGCTATATCGCACGTCTCATGCACGGACCCGAGCGCCTAGACCCGCATTGTCTAAAACTTTGTCGGCCCATAAAAAATGAACTAAGGAAAAATAGTCTCCACCTCGCCATGACCGTTACTCATTTTTTGGCATTTTAGGGCTATAAAATTGGAATGGCGACCGGTTGCCAGATTTTCGTGTGCTATATCCCACGCCTCCTGCATAAGCTCAGGCGCCCGGACCCGGATCGCCTAAAATTTTGATGGACCATCAAAAATGACCTAAGGAACAATAGTCACCGCCTCTCCATGACTGTTACTCATTTTTGGCGTTTTAGGGCCATAAAACTGGATTCCCGCCCGATTGGTTTGCCATGACCGTTTCTTGTTATTTGGCACGCCCTCCACTTCCAACCAAGAGGTTGTGAGTTCGAGTCACCCCAAGAGCAAAGGTGGGTAGTTCTTGGAGGGAAGGATGCCGGGGGTCTATTGGAAACAGCCTCTCTACCCCAGGGTAGGGGTAAGGTCTGCGTACACACTACCCTCCCCAGACCCCACTAGTGGGATTATACTGGGTTGTTGTTATTGTTATTGTTATTGGCACGTTAGGGCCATAAAATAGGATTTCAGGACGATTTTCTATTTTTCGTGTGATAATGTCCATGTAATCTTCATGAAGTCAGGCGACGGGCTCCGAATCACCTAAGATTCTTTGGACCCATAAAAAAGACCTAATGAGCAATAGTCATTTGCTTTGCCATAACCGTTCCTCTTCTTTGCATTTTCGGGCCATAAAACAGAAATCCAGGAAGATTTCTAATTTTAGTCTGCTAATGTCCACGCCATGGTTAGCCAAATATTACGTTGGGTCATAAGAAACGACCTAGTGACCAATAGTCATTGCTTCTCCATGATTTTCAGGTTTATATTTTTATGTTTCAGGGTCATGCAACACGAATTTATGATGATATTAACTTTTTCGTGTGTATTAATACATGTTTGTTTTGTAAAAAATTTTACGGACTCTGATTGACCTGAAATTTTGCATGTCCATAGAAAACGGCTTAGTGACCAATACTCACTACTTTGTTATGACTCTGATTAGCCTGAAATTTCGTAGGTCCATAGGAAATGACCTAGTGACCAATACTCATCGCTTTGCCATGACTCATGTTGCTTTTTGGCCACTTTTTCGTATGTATTAGTACATGTTGATTTTGTAAAATAATATTATCGTACTCTGATTGGCCTAAACTTTTATAGGTTCATAGGAAACAACCTTATTGCTTCACCATGACTTTTGGGTTCATTTTTTGGTGTTTCAGGATCATGCAACACAAATATATGACTATATATACTTTTTTATGTGTATTAGTACATGTTGAATTTGTAGAATTCTTTTTGGCACACTTTGATGGGCCTAAAATTTTGTAGGTCATTAGAAACGGCCTAGTGATCAATACTCATTGTTTTGTCATGATTTTCGAGTTCATTTTATGGCGTTTCAAGGTCAAGCAACACAAATATATGATTATATCCACTTTTTCGTATGTATAAACACATGTTCATTTTGTAGAATTTATTTGACTGACTCTCATTTGCCTGAAATTTTGTAAGTCCACAAAAAAGCACCTAGTGACCGATACTCATTGCTTCTCTATGACTAATGTTGTTTTTGGATTTATTGTTTGGTGTTTTGGGGTCATGCAACACAAATTTATGACTATGTCTATTTTTGTATATATTAGTACATGTTAATTTTGAAGAACTTTTTTGACGGACTGTTGCTCCCAAATGCATACGCAAGTATACGTGGTCGACAAGTAATATAGGATTGTAAGTCCAGATATCGTACCCACAGGGACTTGTGATTAATTATCAACTAAATTAAATCAAACAATTAATCTATTCAAGCAAATCCTAACGTATGAATATTTAACTAAAATTAATCTAGAGTAACAAATGAAGATATTAAAGAAAATAACGACAAGCTTAAAGTCGAATTCAATGTGAGTGAATATTCTAGAGCTATGGGTTAGCTAACAATCCCGTTGAGTTTTTCACTTAAATTGTCTAATTAATTTATCTGATTTATTCGTTGACAGGGTTAATATTGCTCGTAGCCTTCTCCCGAAGTACAACTTGCCTATTCAACCTAATCTAACGCCTATATTTCTATGGAATTAGAATTAACAAGAACACATTAATAATTCCTGTATAGTAACCAAGCAAGGCGATTAGGTATATTCCTATCCTAACCGCAAATCTTCCCCCTCAGAGTTAAGATCTTGCTCTACTCAATATTATATGCAATCTAGAATTCCCTCTCCCGAGTTCAATCCTAGATTCATAGATAGTATTCAATTGGTGATCAAGCAATTAAATAATTAAGCGCAAGATTGAATAAATAAACCAATATGATAAAATAGTAAGAACAATTTCAACTTCAAACTACAACATTCATGTAGAACCCAACAACTTTAGAACTAATAAACTATGAGATTAAAGGAAGAGAAGAGAAGAACAACTAGTTGAAAGTCTCCTCCAAGCGTGGTGTGTATTCCTTCACGTGAATTCTCGCCTCCGGTAGCAAAACTCCCCCTAAAAATGGTGTTTAATGACTATTTATATGTGTAAAGAAAAGACTTAGATAAAAATAATTAAATCCAAAATTAAATAAGAGACAAAATAAGCTTAAAACTAGGAGCACGCGTGTCGCCTCGCGACAGACCTCGCGGCGCCAGCTTTATAGCGAGCAAAATGCCTCGCCTCGCCTAACTTCATTCTGCTTCATTTCAATTCAATTTGCTTTGCTTAACTTTTGCCTTTCACGTTTTCTCTTCTTTCGTTGCCTAACTTTTCCAAATTCACGTTTTTGTTTTCCTTTCCAAAATCCTTTGCATTGTTCCTTTTTTGTCTTCAATAAATTCCTTATCATTATATAATCATAAGTCAATTGTTTCAGTGCATAAATTACACTTTAAATATTTATTTTGGTCCAATTTCATCTTCAATGTACCTATATATAAAATAAACTTAATTAAGCACAAATATAATATAGTTTAGCATTAAAGCGCCTAAAATACAAGGTAAGTAACATACTAAAATTATGAAATTATAGCCAAACATCACTACCCCACATTTGAACGTTGCTCGTCCTCGAGCAATCAAACTACACTTTATATAGACACGACATTTTTAAACAATTCTCCTAACTCATCACACCAAGAATCTTTAAAATAGACTAAGCACAAGAGTGTAACATCTTCACCTCAAGATTTGACTTGTGAGTACAATGCATTATTCACTACTCACTCACTTACTCTAACATAGAGGTCAATGACATTACATTTNGGGTCATGCAACACAAATTTATGACTATGTCTATTTTTGTATATATTAGTACATGTTAATTTTGAAGAACTTTTTTGACGGACTGTTGCTCCCAAATGCATACGCAAGTATACGTGGTCGACAAGTAATATAGGATTGTAAGTCCAGATATCGTACCCACAGGGACTTGTGATTAATTATCAACTAAATTAAATCAAACAATTAATCTATTCAAGCAAATCCTAACGTATGAATATTTAACTAAAATTAATCTAGAGTAACAAATGAAGATATTAAAGAAAATAACGACAAGCTTAAAGTCGAATTCAATGTGAGTGAATATTCTAGAGCTATGGGTTAGCTAACAATCCCGTTGAGTTTTTCACTTAAATTGTCTAATTAATTTATCTGATTTATTCGTTGACAGGGTTAATATTGCTCGTAGCCTTCTCCCGAAGTACAACTTGCCTATTCAACCTAATCTAACGCCTATATTTCTATGGAATTAGAATTAACAAGAACACATTAATAATTCCTGTATAGTAACCAAGCAAGGCGATTAGGTATATTCCTATCCTAACCGCAAATCTTCCCCCTCAGAGTTAAGATCTTGCTCTACTCAATATTATATGCAATCTAGAATTCCCTCTCCCGAGTTCAATCCTAGATTCATAGATAGTATTCAATTGGTGATCAAGCAATTAAATAATTAAGCGCAAGATTGAATAAATAAACCAATATGATAAAATAGTAAGAACAATTTCAACTTCAAACTACAACATTCATGTAGAACCCAACAACTTTAGAACTAATAAACTATGAGATTAAAGGAAGAGAAGAGAAGAACAACTAGTTGAAAGTCTCCTCCAAGCGTGGTGTGTATTCCTTCACGTGAATTCTCGCCTCCGGTAGCAAAACTCCCCCTAAAAATGGTGTTTAATGACTATTTATATGTGTAAAGAAAAGACTTAGATAAAAATAATTAAATCCAAAATTAAATAAGAGACAAAATAAGCTTAAAACTAGGAGCACGCGTGTCGCCTCGCGACAGACCTCGCGGCGCCAGCTTTATAGCGAGCAAAATGCCTCGCCTCGCCTAACTTCATTCTGCTTCATTTCAATTCAATTTGCTTTGCTTAACTTTTGCCTTTCACGTTTTCTCTTCTTTCGTTGCCTAACTTTTCCAAATTCACGTTTTTGTTTTCCTTTCCAAAATCCTTTGCATTGTTCCTTTTTTGTCTTCAATAAATTCCTTATCATTATATAATCATAAGTCAATTGTTTCAGTGCATAAATTACACTTTAAATATTTATTTTGGTCCAATTTCATCTTCAATGTACCTATATATAAAATAAACTTAATTAAGCACAAATATAATATAGTTTAGCATTAAAGCGCCTAAAATACAAGGTAAGTAACATACTAAAATTATGAAATTATAGCCAAACATCACTACCCCACATTTGAACGTTGCTCGTCCTCGAGCAATCAAACTACACTTTATATAGACACGACATTTTTAAACAATTCTCCTAACTCATCACACCAAGAATCTTTAAAATAGACTAAGCACAAGAGTGTAACATCTTCACCTCAAGATTTGACTTGTGAGTACAATGCATTATTCACTACTCACTCACTTACTCTAACATAGAGGTCAATGACATTACATTTCCTTCATGAATCAAGTGCCCTCACACAACAAAAGAGATTAGTTCTACACACAATAAAAAAATTAAGAACAATTAGGAACTCAAGATAGAAAAAATTCACTCACTCTGAGAAATAACATTCATATGCCACAAAAGATGCGCCATAGGCTTCCCCGTAGTGTACTACTCTACTAATCGAGCTCATTCAGTCTAGGATCAAGTAAGACTTTAATTGGTTGTAATGTAGGCTGCAGGTCAGATAGGATACAATTGGATATAAGAGTGACTACACCTCCCTAAGCACTTTAATACATACACTTTAACATTTAACCCCACATTTATGTCAAACCATAACTCCACCTTCACATCAATGTATATTAACTCCATACTTCTTTAAGCACAATTACATCAAGAGTCACCACTATCAAGGAATATTTTTCACAACAATACAACTATTTTTTTTTTCTTTCTTTTTCAATTCAAGTGGCTTTATTTTTTTTTCAAAACAGTGCACCTTTCTCCTTATCTCATTAATTCCACTCAAAAGCCAAACCAACCACCCCACACTTTAACTTTTACAAAGTTCATAACAATTCAAGTGCTCATGAGAGGTGAAAAGGTTCAAATAGATGGTTAATTTAAACAAATGGGTAAGTCTTGTAATGTGGTTGCCAAAGAAACATGATTATAGGCTCAAAGGGTTAACTACGATACATAACAATTAGGTGGGTAAAAGCATATAGCTGGCTCAACAAAGAAATGTCTATATCACTTCCAACACTGAACAACGCTACTATTTCGCTTTGCAAACACACGGGGCAAGTTCTAGACATCAAATCCAATGCACAGAATATCACACAAACCTCACATACACATGGCACATAACTCACTCAGGATTGGATTCATCAAGACACTCTAGTCAAAGCAGCTAAGCAAAGTTAAGATCATACGATTTAAGGTACTTATACCAGAGTCAAAAACTGAGCCTAAGCGTCATAACCAAAGTACTCACTATTCTCAAGACATAACAAAGTCAAGAGATATTGCTTCAATTCAATTCATCTCACAGTGCCTCCTACTCCTAAAAAAAATAAAACTAACTACACCCAGTTCAAATAAAATCCTTGGAAAAGAATCGCGGTACAAAGAAAAATTAAAGGGGAATTATTACACTACCTACAGAGAAAATATTTTTTTTCTTTTTCTATAGACTTAAATCCCCCAGGAAAACTGTCTAGGAGATCCATCGTCGGGAATAGCCCAATTTTTCTACTTTTGTTTTCTTTTTTATTTTACTACAACTAAGCTAAGATAACACAGAAAATCACCCAGATAATCTCCTCACCCCACATTTAAAATTGTGCAATGTACTCAGTGCACACTATAAATAACAAGAGGGTAAACGAGACTCCCTGGTAGGCCAAAGGCCGGAAAATTAGCAGCTCACGGGATACTCAGACGTCTCCCAGGTAGGGGTGTTCATGGTTCGGTTTGGGTCGGTTTTTCCCTAAAAATAAACCAAACCAAGTAAGTCATTTTTTCAAATATTGGAACCAAACAAAACCAATTAAGTTGGTTTTTTATCGATTCAGTTTTTGTCCGGTTTTCGATGTTTTCGGTTATTTATCGATTTTTCTTAAATATGAGACATACACTACCAAACGCATATTCCAATGACTACATTTTCAACGTAACGCTATCAAACTAATTGATCTTTGAGAAATCTATCATTTACTAATATATATTGATGATAGTTGACTCAAATAGTGATGAATAATTTAAGTACTCAATTAAAAATCGATTATTTTTAACATGAAATAAATTATTGTACTTAGCAAAAGAAAACTATCAATCAAACTAGAAGGCAAATAATTAGATTATTATAATAGCAAAGAGCTAGACTAAAAATACAAATGACTAATATGTACCATAAAATTTTAGAAACTTTATATAAAAATAAATATATATATAGGTGTAATAATAAATTTAAATAGCTACTTTTATAGTCGGTTTGGTTTGGTTTTTTCGGTTATTTTTTTATTAAAACCAAAACCAAATCAAATTTGATCGATTTTTAAAATTTAAAACCAAAACCAAACCAAACCTAAAACGTATCGGTTTTTTTAGTCGGTTTGGTTCAGTTTTCGGTTTGGTTCGGTTTTTCGGATTTTTATGAACACTAGGTATGATCCTTTGTGTGGGCACCCCACACTTAGTTTTCACCATCTAGCTCACTTTTGCACTCTTCCAATGGCTTTGTTTTCTATGCTTATCATCCTACAAAACAAAAACAAATACTATGACAATAATAAGAAGAAAAAAATAGAAATAAACAAAAGCAGTAAAGACGGGCTGCCTTCCAACAAGCGCCTGATTTAACGTTGCGGCACGACGCCATCACGTTCACCACTTTTTCTTCCACTTTGAGGATATAAATTGCGCCCCCAATTTTGCATCAATTTTCCTATCACGTTCCTTGGGCGGAGGTGTAAAAATAAAGGAACCAAGCAATAGGTATCACATCTTGCACTTCTTTGCCTTTAAGTGCGGAATGTCATTTTGTCTCCTTGGTATGACAAATTTCAGAATATAAACATTTTGTTCCCCATTCATTTACTCCTCTATAGGCTCGAATGAATCAATTCTCGTATCACCAACTAAGCACAATATTGAAAAGTGTTTAGAGTGAGGTCCAATATGCTCCAACTCCAAAACTGTATTATTTTTGACATCCTCAATTTTGCACTCTTCGTCAACTTTGGCATCATTAATAATATTTTGGTCAAATAGTTGAAATTTCTCTTTCCGCTCCACAAGCTGGCCAGTATCCATAAAAATTGGTTGTAGGGCATCAGACGCCTCAACCTTTTTATTCAATTGAGCCTGCAGGTCATGAATATCTGAGCCAAATTGGTATATCTCTTGCCTGAGCTCAATTCGTCCTTCTATCAGTTGTTTTGTCATATTTGAAAAACCATCACAGAGAGACTCGTGAAATTTTATTAGCTGAGCTTGTTCTTCTAGCCAAGATTGGCTCCCTACAACTGCTTCTTCAAAATTATATTCTTGTGGGAATTCGCCCTCTTTAGCCAATTCTTCCGCCTCAGTCTTTATTCTCATGATTGGTGCATTAATTCTTTGCATAGCCTTTTGATTTTCATCTTGTTGCTCGGCTACTTGCTTCATCATGTCCATAATACGAGCAACACGTTCCATATCCTCCACTTCATAACTCCTATAAAACTCATAAACATTATCAGAAACGTTATAATAAGAGCTCTGAGACGGATAATAAGAATTAGGACAACCATCCCAATGGCCACCTTGATAATCACACACATTACAAAAATTCGACACATCAGATTGAGATGCACAATTTTGTCACAAGTATGGTCCTCCACAATATGGACAAGGATCACCATAATAAGAATAACCAATATTCGACTAATTCTCATTCCAAGATACCATGTCAACAAAGATAATAAAATATTAAACTAAGATAAAAATTAAAAAAAAAAACTTGAATAGACAAAAAGTAAAAAATCCAATCTAGTAGAATAGTTAATTTCTAAGTCCCCGGCAACGGAGCCAAAAACTTGCTGCTCCCAAATGCACATGCAAGTATACGTGGTCGACAAGTAATATAGGATTGTAAGTCCAGATATCGTACCCACAGGGACTTGTGACTAACTATCAACTAAATTAAACCAAACAATTAATCTATTCAAGCAAATCCTAACGTATGAATATTTAACTAAAATTAATCTAGAGTAACAAATGAAGAGGTTAAAGAAAATAACGACAAGCTTAAAGACGAATTCAATGTGAGTGAATATTCTAGAGTTATGGGTTAGCTAACAATCCCGTTGAGTTTTTCACTTAAATTGTCTAATTAATTTATCTGGTTTATTAGTTGAAAGAGTTAATATTGCTCGTAGCCTTCTCCCGAAGTACAACTTGCCTATTCAACCTAATCTAACGCCTATATTCCTATGGAATTAGAATTAACGAACGTATTAATAATTCCTGTATAGTAACCAAGCAAGGCGATTAGGTATATTCCTATCCTAACCGCAAATCCGCCTCCCTCAGAATTAAGATCTTGCTCTACTCAATATTATATGCAATCTAGAATTCCCTCTCCCGGGTTCAATCCTAGATTCGTAGATAGTATTCAATTAGTGATCAATCAATCAAATAATTAAGTGCAAGATTGAATAAATAAACCAATATGATAAAATAGTAAGAACAATTTAAACTTCAAACTACAACATTTATTTAGCACCCAACAACTCTAGAACTAATAAACTATGAGATTAAAGGAAGAGAAAAGAAGAAAAACTAGTTGAAAGCCTCCTCCAAGCGTGGTGTGTGTTCCTCCACGTGAATTCTTACCTCCGGTCGCAAAACTCCCCCTAAAAATGATGTTTAATGACTATTTATATATGTAGAGAAAAGACCTAGATAAAAATAACTAACTCCAAAAATAAATAGGAGACAAAAAAAACTTGAAATCGGGAGCACGCGTCGCCTCGCGACAGACGTCGCGGCGCCAGCTTTATAGCGAGCAAAATGCCTCGCCTCGCCTGACTTCATTCTGCTTCATTTCAATTCAATTTGCTTTGCTTAACTTTTGCATTTCACGTTTTCTCTTCTTTCTTTGCCTAACTTTTCCAAATTCACGTTTTTGTTTTCCTTTTCAAAATCCTTTGCATTGTTCCTTTTTTGTCTTCAATAAATTCCTTATCATTATATAATCATAAGCCCGTTATTTTAGTGTATGAATTACACCTTAAATATTTATTTTGGTCCAATTTCATCTTCAATGTACCTACACATAAAATAAACTCAATTAAGTATAAATATAGTATAATTTAGTATTAAAGCACCTAAAATGTAAGATAAGTAACACACTAAAAATATAGAATTATAGCCAAAAATTACGGACTCCGACTAACCTGAAATTTCATAGGTCTATAGGAAACGACCTAGTGACCAATATTCATAGCTTCACCATGACTTTCGAGTTCATTTTATGGCGCTTCGAAGTCATACAACACGAATTTGTGATTATATCATTTTTTTTGTGTGTATTAGCACATGCTGATTTTGTAAAACTTTTTTGACTGACTCTAATTGGCTTGAAATTTTGTAGGTCCATAGAAACGGCCCAGTAACCAATACTTATTGCTTCACCATGACATTCAGGTTTATTTTTTTGTATTTCGGGGTCATACAACATAAATATATGACTATATCCTTTTTTGTAAAAAAAATTGACAGACTCTGATTGACCTGAAATTTTGTAGGTCCATTAGAAACGACCTAGTAACTAATACTCATTGCTTCGCCATGACTTTCGGGTTCTTTTTCTGGCGTTTCGTGGTCACGCAACACGAATTTATGACTATATCCACTTTTTCGTGTGTATTAGTACTTGTTGATTTTGTAGAATTTTTTTGACGAACTCTGATTAGCTTGAAATTTTTTAGGTCCATAGAAACGACCTAGTAACTAATACTCATTGCTTCGCCATGACTTTCGGGTTCTTTTTCTGGCGTTTCGTGGTCACGCAACACGAATTTATGACTATATCCACTTTTTCGTGTGTATTAGTACTTGTTGATTTTGTAGAATTTTTTTGACGAACTCTGATTAGCTTGAAATTTTTTAGGTCCATAGAAACGACCTAGTAACTAATACTCATTGCTTCGCCATGACTTTCGGGTTCTTTTTCTGGCGTTTCGTGGTCACGCAACACGAATTTATGACTATATCCACTTTTTCGTGTGTATTAGTACTTGTTGATTTTGTAGAATTTTTTTGACGAACTCTGATTAGCTTGAAATTTTTTAGGTCCATAGAAACGACCTAGTAACTAATACTCATTGCTTCGCCATGACTTTCGGGTTCTTTTTCTGGCGTTTCGTGGTCACGCAACACGAATTTATGACTATATCCACTTTTTCGTGTGTATTAGTACTTGTTGATTTTGTAGAATTTTTTTGACGAACTCTGATTAGCTTGAAATTTTTTAGGTCCATAGAAACGGCCTAGTGGCCAATATTCGTTGCTTTGCCATGACTTCCCAGTTCATTTTTGGTATTTCAGCTTCATTTTTTGGTGTTTTGATACAAATTTATGAGTATATCCACTTTTTCGTGTGTATACATGTTGATTTTAAAGATTTTTTTTACGGACTCTGATTGGCATAAAATTTCGTAGGTCCATAGGAAACGGCCTAGTGACCAATACTCATTGCTTCGCCATGACTTTCGAAGTCATTTTATGACGGTTCAAGGTCATGCAACACGAATTTATGACGATCCACTTTTTCGTGTGTTAGTACTTGTTGATTTTGTAAAAAAAAAAAAATTAACGGACTCTGATTGGCATGAAATTTTGCGGGTCCATTAGAAACGGTCTAGTGACCAGTACACATTGTTTCGTCATGACTTTCGAGTTCAATTTCTGGCATTTCGAGGTCATGCAACACGAATTTATAGTTACATCCACTTTTTCGTGTATTAGTATATGTTGATTATGTAGATTTTTTTGACGAACTCTAATTGGTCTGAAATTTCATAAGTCCATAGGAAACGGCCTAGTGACAAAAACTCTTGTTTCGCCATGACTTTCGTGTTCAATTTTTAGTGTTTCGGGGGTCATGCAACACAAATTTATGACTATATTTATTTTTTCATGTGTATTAATATATGTTGATTTTGTAGAATTTTTTTGATAAACTCTGATTGCGTTATATTGATATATGAATGAGAGCATTCAATCCAAAATTTAAAGGCATAATACATTAGTTCAAGACTTCTATTAACCAGTTTGAACATTCAATATACATAACCCCCATTGTACCATTATTATGATACTACCATTCAAAAGAAATCATTGAGCTCAAGGTACCAGAGATTGCTTCTATCTTTATTGCAAGTGAAGCACTTCTGAAAATTCACAAAGATGAAATGCTGTAGGTTTCCACTTAAGGAAACTAATCTGACAAATGGCCAAAAAGGTTCTTCATACTGTTTCTTGTTCACTTACTATACCTGAAATATTTGGAAGATTAAGTGGTGGAGCTCCTTTTAGGATCGATTCTAGCCAACTTAACAAATTTCATTAGATGCTAATATTAGGATTTGGTTTCACAGAAATAGTAGCTTGATATTATGGGTGTATTCCTTTCTAAGTATCCAAGTGAATAGTCATGACGAGGGCACCCAGGGATGTGGCCTAACAGTAAATAAAGCGAATGCAAACTTGTAAATTGAGGTTCAAATCTCGACAGAGATAAGTGATTTTTCCCATCTGCCTAAGTCTTGGTGGATAGAGTTACTGGTACCTGTGCTGGTGGGAGGTAGCATGCCCAATGGAATAGTTGTAGTGCGTGCAAACCGGCTAGGACACCATTTGTTATCACCAAAAAGTGTGAGTCATGACATAGTACATGAGGGAAACAATTTACTCTTTGTTCAGCATGTATGTTGCAAAATATTATAGAATCCAATGCACTTTTGAAACACTATCAAAACTTACAAATATTTACTTCATTCAAAACTAATCGTTCAAAAAGAAACTTTGAACTACTGCAATGGATCTGAATGGTTCATTACCGTATACACCTTCCGCTATATGCACCTCCAGCTAAGTCAGTGAGATGTAAAATTCTGTCCTTGTTAACCCAACGTATCTAATCTGTACGAAGCAACTCCGTTTGCGGCTTGAATGTCCCCAGAACCAAATATGGAAGTATAACCATGCAAGCCATGAATAGAGTGAACTGCAAAACATAGAAGTCAAGGCAATAATGTTCAATCAGATGTGAGAAACTGCTAAGACAGACAAGAAACGGAAAGGAAGAGGTAATACTCTAAAATGCAGTGATTTTAAAAGTGAAAAGTGCAAAAATGCAACAAGGTCCAGGGGCCTTAAAGCGAGAAGTGAAGCGCACAATTTACGGAAATTAAAAAATATCAAACAACGTTAAATTAATAAAAATTGAATTGCTATTAAAATTACTACTTTTAGCATCTAATATACAATAATGCCAAGATTAATCCAACTCCACAAAACCATCCTTAAAACCGAAATTTAAATAAGTATTTGATTCTTGTTCAATGTGCGCCATTATTTGAAGCACAAACTTCTCTAAAGTACATGGCTTCACCTATGAAGCCATAATCTCTCGCTTTGCAACGCTTCGTCGTTTTAAGCAACGAAGCAGTGGCTTTTAATAACATTGCTGGAACGATATGTTGAATAAACATTTTTCGTTTCTGCCTTTGGTAGGCAATTGCTATTTGATTCTCTTACATGATTCATTGAAAACTATAAGTTATTTGAAGTTGGTGAACTATATACTGGTTATACATAAAATAAAAGGACAACAATAATTAAAGGAAATAAATAACGTTTAGCTAAGTTCAGGTCATACCACAAGAGGTAGGGTCAACAAGCTCCAAATCGGCCACAGAGCATAACAGAACCTGAAACAAACGACTCGTAAATCTCATTTGATCTAGAAGTTTGAAACTATGTATGTGTATTACTATTTGGATGCACAAATAATTCACGCGATCATTATATATCTTACAATAGGAAAGATAGGAGCCCAAGCACAGTGATGAAGGGAAGGGCAGCTGTACTGGAAATCTCCCACTTCTCATATGACTTCCGGACGCCCAAAGCCAACATACTTGTATATAAGAAAAACATAACATTCAAACCAACACCAAACATCCCAATGTATAGTGGTATTCTGCAACAAAAATGTGAAGAGTCGATGAATAAAGCTCCCAATTTATGGCCAAAATGTGCAAGTTTTCTCAAAGCATTATCGCTGAAAAAGTCAAGCAGCTTTAATAATTCCTAGATATCTCATGCATCTTACTAACATGCTAACAGCTGCAATTTGCTAAGTTATAAAAGGATGCTTGCGTGAAAGAACATCGTGGATATCTGTATATTTTGGTATATGTTAGAGAGGCGGTGACAAGAGTGGGTTGCTCTAGTGGTGAGCACCCTCCATTTCCAACAAAGAGGTTGTGAGTTCGAGTCACCCCAAGAGCAAGGTGAGGAGTTCTTGGAGGGAGGGAGTCGAGGGTCTATCGGAAACAGCCTCTCTACCCTAGGGTAGGGGTAAGGTTTGCGTACATACTACCCTCCCCACCCCACTAGTGGGATTATACTGGGTTGTTGTTATTGTTATTCCAAAAATGATCCTTAAACGGAAGCGAAAATTACATGGTCCAATAGCATTAGTGGTTGAAGAAACTAATTAGGCATTTGGTGAGCTCTATATATGAATCCAAAACATTTCCAAACGACAAATATGCTATATTTTTCCTTGTATTCCTACACATATGCTATATTATTTCTTCGATCTAGAATGAATTAGAAGTTGGAGGAAGAGAGCTTACATATTCATTACCATGGTATATTTCAAATTATCTTACCATTGCGTGCACTCTTGCTAGGAAAAACGACACACCTAGTGCAGTGTATATCCATCTCTGAATGTAATGAAGCAATAGAAGAGGTTTCGAAGGTTACTACCTAAATGTCATGATTTAATGCAAGGAGAAAATTGGTATTTACGACAGGTGCATTTTCAACTCAGTGAAAGAGTCCGATGGAGCCAATCCAAAGGACCAATTATCAAGAGAAAAGAAGATGCAAAACAAATGAAAAGATGACTAAAAGTTAAAAGTGTACCTAGACATTTCTGACATTTAATAATTGGAGTGTCTCTAACATTAAAGTAAGTTACTTAAAGCACTTGAATTTGCTTATCATTTTCGCTATGCTACAGGATAAAAGCATTATAAACAAGCATATCATTTCAACAAAAGAAAAAGGTTGTTTGGAAATCTTTCAACTAATAATTCGAAACAATATTTGACATGGTTTACATATGCAAGTGTAAAAACAACCAATCCAGTTCAAGAAGCACAGTAGCCAAAACATTAGCTACATCTATTCACATCACGTGAGTTAACTAAAAACATCAAAGAAGAGCAACATACCAACAATTGAGGCAGTAGTATATACTATGCAGACAACAATTAAACTGCACCATTTTTACTAATACTTGTTTGGAATTGAGATTAGATGTTTTTTTTCTCTTCAAAGAATAACCTATCATTCCACGTTCATTTACTTATCATTCTCTTTTTGCTCTCTTTCCCTTTTAGGCGATCAAAACATTTATGCTATACAATCAAACTTCTCTATAACAATCATCTTTTATAACACTTCACTATAACAACTAGGTTTTCTTTGGAACCAATTTTCATGTTATGCTATAATATATGTTCTCTATAACAACACTTCGCTATATCAGCCAAAAAATGTCCGGAACTAACGAAGCTTTTATAGAGAGGATTGACTGTTTATGAATAACAAATAGGTTACTCTAAAGTAATCTAAGTCAAAAGAGAAATTGAACTTGTAGGCTTACCTCCTAATTCGACCATCATGCCACAAAAGGAAAATCAAATTATGATGCCAATCACCATAGTATACAATGAATAATGCAGAAGCAATCCAAAGAAAATTCTCTAAGATCTCAGTCCATGTCCGTGTCCTGGGAATTGGAATTGTCTGTGATTGCGAAATGAACCTAGAACAAGCATCATCCTCAAGATCATCGCCACTCGAACCATACCCTTGACTTAGCCTCTGCCTCACATATCCACCACCACCAACTGGTGTTCCACCAGACATATTAACACAAATTGTGCTATACCAAAATAAATCAACAAATTTCTCTTTTTTGTAACTCCTTCAAGTTATCTCATAAGTCAATTTAACTGAAAAAGCCAATCAAACAAACCAGCTCCCAGCAATAAAAAAAAAAAAAACTCCAAATTTTCTATAAAACCTAACAAAAATCCAACCCCAATTCACTTGTAAAGAATCAAAAAATGCCAACTATATAACAATAAAAAGTAACTGTATCTCCCACCAGTTACCAAATTGCAGCTCATTCAACTGAACCCTACATGCCCCCACTTGAATCAAGATTCACACAAGACTTAACTAAATGGTCTAATCTCTAAGGCCCATATCAAGAATACAAAATTCTCACAAACCCAAATCAAAGATCAAAACTTTTTGACAACCCAATTCATGAAATAGCAAGATTATTGCTATAAATCAAGAAACCCCATCAGTACCAGAAAAAAGAGAACTCTTTAGGTCAATTATCGAATACCCAAAACGTAAAAACCCAAAGGTTTTTTCACATTAGAGTAATCAATGAACAATTAATGCATATAAGCACAACAAGTGCTGTTACTAATGACAAGAAAAGAAGACAATAAATGGTTTTTAAGAGACTTCGGTTGGGCTTTTTTTTGTTTTGTAGAGAGAGAGAAAGAGATCTGCGCATGTAAGTTGAGAGTAGTGAAGAGATTGACAGTTGGGGTAATGCCAGATTCGTTTCTTGTACCTTAGGTAGAATGTTTTTGATTGAAACCTTTTTAAATATATACTTCCTTTATTTGATTCACTTTTGGAAAATTTAAGATGTTTAGTTTAAGTTTATTGGCAGTAAATATTAGTAGAAGTTACTTTTCCATATCTTAAGTTTTTTC
>AWOL01S0005811.1:0-48100 GCA_000715115.1 Nicotiana otophora
TATATATATCTTTTATTTAAAATCAAAAACTTTAAAAGTTTTCTTAATCTATTTAAATATCACGTCCTGCCAAACTACCGAGCAGAAGCGAGAAGATGAAGGGAGGGAATATTAAGAGTCCGTTTGGCCATGAAATATTTTCACTTTTTTCGAATTTTATTTTTTCAAAATCAGTGTTTAGTCATATAATTTTCAATTTTCATTTCAAGATGAATTTTGAAATTTTTCGAAAATTTTAAAAATTTCAAATAATAGTTTTCAAAAATTTCACTCAGATCACTCACAAAAATTCAAAACTAACCCAAAATTATACTCATGTCCAAACACAACTCTAATTTTCAAATACCATTTTCACCTGGAATATTTTCACCTTTTTCTGAAAATTTACAATTCTTATGTCCAAACGCCCACTAACTCAAATGGTAGGAGATCTCTAAAAATAATCATCAAAAGTTTTGGGTCAATTGGTTTTTTTGGCTCTTTACAAATTTGTTTTTAGTTTTATGACCCTATCTCTTCTTTTACACATGAGAAATCTATTTTTACACGTAAGAGATCTGTCTTTTACACATAAGAAATCTAGAAAGGTCATTTTCTTAAATTCAAAATTGTAAAGGAGCATGATTTACAAATAGCACAAAAGTTTTGCATGTCATTTTGGTCTATTCAAATTAAATTAAAAAAGCGAGCATAGAAATTATTTGAGTAAAATCCTCCTTACCTTCTTAACTTTTAAGGGCTTGGGAAATAATATTCCCCTCATGTTTTGAATGGAAAAAGGAACCTCCTTGTGCAATAGTTTTCCGGTGAAATAAGTTTTTTAATAAAATCCTTTTCTTTTTTGAATAGATAATTTTTAGAATGTAATTTATTATAGCCGAAAGCTCAAGATATGAAAAACAATTAGAATCTATATAATTTATAGAGTTTCCTTTAGCTTTCTTCTTGCATAGTTTAAGTATGATGTAATGCAAAAACGCCTCCATAATGAATTTTTAAATATGACATTATTAACTATAATTTCTGTTCAATAAAAATATTTTCAAAATAAGTAAAGTTTAATAATTGCTTTAGTATAATAATTTTAATATACAAAAACAAATACATAAATAAATTAATACTAATAGCAGCAATTGTTTCATCTAATATATATATCAGAGAATTGATTATTTTAATGTATTTTTTCCCTTCAAATTAAAATGCTAAAGCAATCATGGTGAATGTGCGTTCATCATATTTCTTGAATTTAGTATGCAAGATCTTTTTCTTTATTTGCAAAAAGTTTAACCACGACCTCAATATAATAGAAAAATATCTTAAATTTTACAAGCAAGAAAGACGAAATTCAAGTATTGATTTGGATGCAAAATATTATACTTCAACTTTAAAAGAATAGAGGAAGAAAAGAAAATTTTTATTTTAAAAAAAAAACTCTCGCCAAAAAAATATTGCGTAAGAGAGTTTCCTTTCCCGTTCAAAATGTAAGGGGTATTGTTTCCAACTCAAATCATTTCCACCTTTATGAATCTATTGACCTCGTGAATCATGATCCTATTACTATCGCCTATCCCTCACAAAAAAAAAAGGAAAAAAGAAAAACAAATAAAAAAAGAAAAAGGAAAAGGAAAAATGTGGTCCAAATAAAAGGTCAATATGAATCGAACTCTTGCATACAAAATCCAATTCCAAGTGAAAGGCCTCAACTTTCGCAGCAACCGATTCTCAACTCCGATTCCACAGAGGTAAATCTCCTTTTCTTCTTACACCCAACTCCCCCTTCTTTTCTCTATATTCTCTCTTTATGTTCACTTTATTTGTGGCTTCTGCATTAATAGGCACCAATATGCTAATCAGCATTAGCGATTGCGATCTCATATTTTAACACTTCAATTTTCTGCTGATTTCTGCTTCAATGTATTAGATCTGGATCCCATTGTTGTTTGACTTGTTTTGACCGCTGTTCATCTGAATTCTACTCCCATTTTTTTGTTTTGGTCAACTTGATTGTTAATTCTACTCTACCTGTTTGACTGAGAATTACATAATGACGAATCTGTAATTTTACTCTCGACGGGTGGCGCATGCTTCATGGTTATACGTTTCTGATCCAGATTTTAAGTTTTGTTCTTTTTTGTTTCGTAGTCTATTTTTGTAAGATGCCTAAATTTTTCTAATTCTGATAGAAAAAAAGATAAAAAACAAGAACAACATAGATGACTCTTGGAATCCTGTTATCAATCAGGTGACGGGTTACAAGCCCGATGAGGATATAGTAGAAAGTATACAAGCCCCGTGTTGTGCCATGCCCCATGCTGGCATGACGCAACACGGATGCAGGATTTGGGTGTTTGTTTTGAATCTGGCTTACTGAGATTGGCTAGAGTGGTTTTGACCAAAAGTAGATGAAGAGAAAGGATGAAAAGAAAGGGAAGAAACAGTGGGGAATTGTCTCGCTTCTGACATTAGAAAATAGTTCCTTGAGTCGAAAAGATTGTGTTTTGAGAAGAGAGTGTCAATAGCTTTCCCTGCTTATTTACTATTTAGCCTATAATCTTCTTACTTCATTAGCTCCAAGTTAATTGCAAGCCATTTGTTTTCTTGATTTGTTAGGTTTTGAACTAGTTAATATTGGACCGTGAAAACACATTAACGTCTTCTCCTGTACACATAAACGTGCTTAAACTCATATGTAATTCTACACTTGGAATCTGATAATGCTGTAAATTAACTGCTTTTGATTTTTCTTTTCGACTCACAATGTTATTAAGCTTAAGATGTATTACTATAAAACGTAAAATTAACTGAATACCATTGCTTATAATTTTGTTTTGATAAAGTCGATTATAATGGTGCAATTGAGGCTTTATGACTTTTCTTTCTTGTTATAGTTTCATGCATGGTAATTCATGGGTTTATCTAAAACAATGTACATTTCATTCTTTATTGCAGTTGTCTTAGTGTTATAGACGAGTATGGCATCTAGCAGTGGCCAGAATGGAATTCAACTCCTTTTAGCTGCCGAGCAGGAAGCCCAACACATTGTCAATACTGCCAGGACTGGTAATTGCTTTTTCCTTCTTTGCAAATCCAGTTTTCTTACCTTTTGATCTGGATCTCTGTCGGTTAACTACTCCGTCACATTGCTATTGGGAGAACTTAATAATGGCCAACATGCATGAGCTATTTGCAAGTCTTGTCTCTGTTGCTGCAAATTCTTGTCACTATGATACTTCGTGGGCACCTTTGTCCTGTAGTGGTCTGCGTGCTTATTGCCTTGGGGTGCTTTTATAGTCCTTTAATGTAAGAGTTAGCATATGCTAGTTGTGTTTACAGTGGTGGGTAATTGTTGAGTTGTAGTATGGTTATTTTCTGGTTGTCATCAGTTCAAGGATAAGGATGAACTTCTCTAGTGCTCATCCATGTTGTGATGTGCACTGGCTGAGTATATGATTCAATATTTTGCATGTATTTGAAATATTTCCTTATGCCAATGGATACTTTCCGGTAACATTTCTAAGCAATGCCCTCTTTCTCAAACCGACAAGAGTGAGTTGCTCTAGTGGTGAGCACCCTCCACTTCCAACTAAGAGGTTGCGAGTTCGAATCACCCCAAGAGCAAGGTGTGGAGTTCTTGGAGGGAGGGAGCCGAGGGTCTATCGGAAACAGCCTCTCTACCCAGGGTAGGGGTAAGGTCTGCGTACAACTACCCTCCCCAGACCCCACTAGTGGGATTATACTGGGTTGTTGTTGTTGTTGCCCTCTTTCTCAAACTAGACATTTTAGTTCTAACTGCAGATTAGCCACAACCATTCAATATGCATTTGTTACGAGCGTAAGAGGATTTCTTCATCATTAGGACATTTCTGGGGGTGAGAGAACTTGCAAAAGCATTTTTCTTTATGCTGGATTCCTACCAGAACGACAGGCATAATGATATGGGGGATTTTAAGTTATTGAACAATAGGTTAGTTAATGGATGTCATGCTCCAGTGGTCAAAATCGTTGCATCCAAAAGCTTATATTCGATATCTTTTTCTTTACTGATCAAACAAAAATGAAACCTCATGTTTTGATATCTTTTATTCCTCTTGTCTAAATTGTATAAGCTGTGTCGCTAGTCTTTTAAACCTTACCATTTGGAGCGTTGTGGATGCTTGGGATCAGGTTTATAGAAGTGCTAACTTGAGTTTCATGTGCAGCTAAACAGGCTAGATTGAAGCAGGCCAAGGAAGAAGCTGAGAAGGAGATAGCTGAATTTCGTGCTTACATGGAGGCTGAGTTTCAGAGAAAGCTTGAACAGGTAACTAAGAAACAAATAATTCTGGAAGAAGATCCCATTGGCATAGTAATGGTATCTACTAGTATGTTCGTGGAAAATCATGACTTCGACCAGATCTTGTCCTCCTTTTAAATGCTTTTCATTTTACTTGCTGCATTTTTATACTTGGGGTTTGTTTGGTATGAATCAATTTTCTCATGTTTGGTTGGCCTAAATGTTATGGAAAATATTTTCCTAGTGAACTCATTTTCCTCCAATTGGGGGTAAATGACTTCTCTACAAGGGGGAGGGAAAACATTTTCCAAAATTTTGTTTCAACCTTGCCCACCCCTACTGCCACCCTGCAATCTACACTCTCGCCACCTCAGGTCCCCAGATCCCGACCTACCATTTTGCACCTTGACCTCACCCCACGCTGACACCCTTACCTACCCTCCAACCCTGCGCCCCGACCCACCTACCCCTCGGACATTGCAACTCGAAACACGGAGTTTGGGGCCTGGGTGTCACCTGGGGTCAGGGGCGGGGTGTCAAGGTTGTGGTTGAGGTTGAGTCTGGGGTCATGGTACTGTGTCGGGGTTCGATGTCGAGATTCGGGTTGGGGTCAAGTTCATGGTCGGGGTCCAGGGTCATAGACCATGGTCCGGTGTCAGGTTCGGGTTCGGGTACAGGATTATAATGTTTGCTTAAATTATATTAAAATGCTCTGGGGACAATATTTTCTTCCTACTAACCAAACTCCAGAAAATAAGTAAGAAAATCACTTGTTTTCTAGGAAAATATTTTCTGTGGTAAAAATATCACACCCTTGATCATAGCCAAAAGGCCGAGAAAGGTATTACGATGCTGCAGTTTTAAGCAATCCCAACTGTATGTTTTCATGTCCTCTTGGATCGTTAAATATGGTAAAATTTCTGCTCTAGTATGTTTCTAAGTGGTGATGACAAAAGTCATTCCAAATTTAACCCTCAATAGCTGATAGTAACAATAGGCTCATTAAGAATTGCATCTATTTTTCAACTTCTCTTTCCTTCTCCTTTTTTCCTTTTTTATTGGGGTGTTGTTGTGGGGGTGGGGGAGAAAGGGGATGCTTTGGGCAATGATTCTGACTTCTCTGCTTAGCATTGACTAAGAATGGTTCCTGATTTCTGCTGTTTACAGACTAGTGGTGACTCGGGCGCTAATGTCAAACGTCTTGAGCAAGAAACAGATGCAAAGATCGAGCACCTGAAAACTGAAGCAGAAAGAGTCTCCCCTGATGTTGTCCAGATGCTCCTGAGGCACGTAACCACAGTGAAGAACTAAGATCTTCTGTGGGTGTAGTGGGTCAAGCTTAATGTTCATTTTGCAGATTTATGCTTCCCCCTGGTTTATGGTTTCTCTTGCTTGATCAGTCCAATGGATGTTCTCCATTTGTATTTTGTTTATTATCATTATTTATTGTCTTGTCTGTTGAATAAAACAACTCACTCGAACTCGTTTCAACCCGTGTGTTGTAAACTTAGATGAGAAACCAAGGTCAGATGACTAGGCATTGCTGCTTCTTATTTATCTAGAACTGAGGAGTCTTTGATTCTCAAATATAGTTGAATGCAATGAACTTGTTGCTGCATGTTTATGTTGTACTAAGTGATTCAGCTGTAAAGAGGAGTGAGAATGTATTTAAATGAATTATTGCTTGGTTTTTATGGAAATGGTGTTGATAAACTTGCAGTCTCAAGATGCTTTTTCTTTTCTGTGATCTTGAGGAGCTTTTCCGTTCCGTAGTTACGTTATTTACAATGTCTACTATTAGTCTGATTTACTTCAAGAATGCAAAATGGAGAGGTCTTGAAGAATTTGCGCTACAATTATACCACAAGAAATTAGTCCTATGGATAGAAGAACAGGTGTTGCACTTGATATTATCTTTTCACTGTCCTTGCCTTCTCTATTGTGCATAGCCCATGCCATTGCTGGTGGTAGGACGCCATATAGCATTGTCATGCAGTAACCGCCCTGCAAACGTTGCATTATAATGAATCATTGGTCTCAGAAAGGCTTTCTAGTTTTAGTTTTTTGTTGTATGAAACGTGAAATTTTTAACTCACTGCTATATCTGTAGCAGCGGAAAACGCATCTGGAATTGTTGTCGACACCAGAAGAGGGGGAGCAATGGCAATTGCTGTTGCTGTGAAGCCTAAATTGTTTCTTCTCCACCATTTGCTTAATCGGAGCTGAGAATTTGATCTCTGGTAGGAATTAAGATTCAATTATTTAGATACTCGTTTTTTTGAGAATCAGATGTTTAACACTCAAAACCAAATGTTACCTGTAAATCTAATCTTGTGGATACATCTGGTTGCAAATCAAGTTTATTTATTTGTTCTTTGAGAAACTCAGAGAAACTTAGAAGAGTACCAATTAGAGATGTTCCCACAGCTAGGAGAGAGAATGCTTGTACCATATATGACACTCCATTCCATTTCACCCTGAAAATGTATTGTTTAAAAAAAAGTTTAACTTCTATAAACTACCAGTGTAAAGGAAGTCACCTAAATAAACAACAACATACATATAAACCGCAAGTCAGAACACTCATATCAGTTGAGATTTAGTAGTGCAATTGAGATAATAAGTGAATGAAGAGTGAAAAAATGACCTCAGAAGCAATTCAACAGGGTCAGCAACTTGATCAAGTTGGGATGAAAGGCCAAAGGCAATTGCATCCCAAACAAGCAATGCCAGGAGTGGAACCAGACCACCAATCAATACCGAAGCCCTTATTCGTTTCAGATCACCTTCCAGGTAAGCACAAAGAACTGTAACCAAATCAATAACACGTGAATCTCAATTTGGTGAGAAAGTAAAGTTAGGAAAATAAACCTCAAAAAATTTGTTTTCACCTGGAGCTAGATCATGGTAGACTAAAGAGAATATCAACACGGGTATCATTGGTGGAACTTTTCCCCAGTCATTGCTTCCTGCATCTCCTGACCACCCTCCATATACACTGGCTAGAACCTCGATTGCTACGAGCAGTCCTGTTTGCATATTATTCCAATTATCACATTTTCTGAACTTTTTGGATAACCCTTTTGTTTATTTCATTGATCAGTGATCAAACTACAAAAGCTAGCTTATTTCATATAGTAGTACCTATCATAAGTGCAGTGAGCCATTGGTTGACTTGATCAGTGGCTTTATCCCACCTACAGAGATTAGAATTGTGAAGAGGGAAGTGAAGAAAAATCCCAAAACTGATTCTGGGAGATTGATCAAATGGCAGAGGATTTCGCCCGACTTGGAAATGTAAGCAATCATTGAAGTGTACCCTAAGAAGACATAGGTTAGTGTAGCAAAGAGTCCACCCCACTCTCCTAGTGTTTCTTGAGCCATTGTCCTAATGGAGATGATCTCTAGCTCATTGCCTTCAAATTTCACTTTGTTCTTTTTGAGCAACCCCACATTGATTTCAACTAGTAGAAGTGCTTCCACTAATAGAAATGCCCAACACATTGTCATAGCTATTGAACTTGGGATTATTCCCTGCAATAGACAACATAAACAATGCTCTAATCTTATGCTATGAGAAGGGTGACCTTTATTTTGCTTTCAGATCAACCATTTGAACTCTGCTCATTTAAGCTATAGTGCTAGCTAGTAACTCAAAAACCAGTTCAACTTAATGGTTATAAGTTTGTGTTTATTTCTTTTTACTAGAATAACAATTATAGAGATTCAACTTCCAACCACGAATAAAAAGGGTAGCCCGGTATACTAAGCTCCCGCTATGCGTAGGGTCCGGGGAAAGACCGGACCACAAATGTCTATTCTACGCAGCCTTACCCTGCATTTCTACAAGAGGCTGTTTTCATGGCTCGAACCTGCGACCTCCTGATCACATGGCAGCAACTTTACCAGTTACGCCAAGACTCCCCTTCTTCCAACCACAAATATAAATCTAAATATAGAGGTTTCGTTTGTGTAAACCTTGGTGATTAGAGTTACTGGCTACATCTGCTGGTGGGAGATAGCATGTACCTAGTCGAGGTGCATGTAATTGGCCTAGACAACACCATTATTGAAGAAAATCACAAATGACGGGAAGATTCTTCTACTAATCATATGGTGAGAGTTAAAAACACTCATTATGAGCTAAATAAAACAGTAAATACCACTATTGAGATATTGTTTACCTAAGAATGTTATCTTAAGGACTTTTCATTGCCACTCAATGCTCTAGGCACCAAATTATGCACCATTATAGTATGAATAAGTATTGAATGTTGAATGTCAAATGATAAAAGGTTGAATTTACAAATAGAAACATAGTTACCGCAGGGGAAGTTTTTTGGGGAAGAGCAAGAATCCCAGAACCAATACTTGTCCCAATGATTAGAGCAACAGCACCTGCAACTGTGCCTTTCTTTTTATCAATTTTCTGAGTGATCTGTTCCTCTGATTTTGCATTTGCAAAGTATTCTTTTCCCTTTGTTGCTGAAATTTTCAAAGATTTTTGGACCCATTCTTGTCTACGTTGGATGTGTTGAAAAGAACTGCAATAGGCACTGCTGATCACAATGAGAATTTATAATTGTAAGATTAAAGTATTCAGATAATCTATCAACATTATAGTTCAAGTGACAGTTAACTAGAGAGATTAAAATGACATCATACATACATTCTGGATTTCAAGAAAATAGTGTTCTTTTCTTGATGCCATAATGATAATTTTGCCCATAGAGAATGTGAACTTGATTCATAAATTCTTGTGCTGATCTTTTCATTACTGAAGGAAGCTGAACTGAGGTAATGAATATTCATGCCAAGTAGCTAGATTCCCAACTATCTTGGAAGAGGAAGAATCTTGGACTTGTATTGGTTAATTGAAAGAGTTTGCAGTTACTACATCTTAGAATCTATTCTGGCACATGTGAATGATGAGAGGTTGAAATTAACTTTGGGACCACTAAAAAAATATTATTGTAACATAAGTTTCAAAATATCAGTATTTAAAGATCTCTTCTTCCAGAAAACAAAAAGATATTTACTCTAGTTATACACTAAGATTTCTAGTATGTTTGGCCCAACTTTTAAAATCAGCTCATTTGGAAAGTGTTTTTTCAAAAATACTTTTCAAAAAAGTACTTTTAGTAAGAAATAATTTTTTATTTGGCTAATTAATTTAAAAAACAAATTTGAACAGTAATAAATATTTGGCCAAAATTTTAAAAAGTATTTTGAAATATATTTTTTTAAAAATATTTTTCGAAAAGTACCACCGGGTAGAAGCTACTTTTGTTTCTGGTTCTCAAAAGCTGTTTTTGCTTCTTAATCAATTATCAACCGATATAAAGAGAAAATTAGTAATTTATAACTTATTAATGTCCAAAGTGAAGTTTACAATCTTTTTTCATCAATGATGACAAGTTTGATCGTCTCTTGGAAGTCTAAGGTGTCGTTTGGTTGGGAATAAGTTATCACATGATTAATTATCCTGGGATTAGTTAACCCACTCTCTCATAGGGATAAAAAAATATTACAATTCCGGGATAACTAATCCCGGGATTAATTATATCACGACTTTATCCCAACCAAACATGAAATAAATTCATCTCAAAGTTAATTTCAAGATTAATTATCCCTTATCCCTTGTACCAAACGAGTCCTAAAAAGAATGTCATTGAACACAGTTTCCCCAAGTCTGTCATATTAAGAGAAACCATCAATGGGCTTACAATTAAATTTTAGGTTGTGTGTAAATAAGTATACTCCTATTTACTAGGCACATACGACTTGACTGATTGTAATATTTTTAAGCATTGTTTTTATGTATTTTCAGAGACAGAGTTGTAAATAGGTGTGTGAGCCTTTCATAGAATTAGTTGTTTAACCAAAAAAATAGTTTTTGTGGTCAAAGTAAATAATAGAATAATTGCGATTTTTACTAACTAATTTTATTTCACTTTATCTAATATAGATGAGTAAGAAATAATGAAAATAAAATATTGAGAGAATAAGGAAAAAGAAATCTTATTGATAATCGCAATTTCTTTGCAAAAAGAGAGGGAGCAAGATTCTTCGAATAACAAAGAATAAAATATAAGTCCTTGATAGTATAATTTCGTGAATTCCTTGGTGATGCTACAAAATATGGTTGGGGGGGGGAGGCTTTTATATAAGAGTACTATATTTAACTGCTTTGTCCTACTTGATTCCTGCCCATTACTAATATTAATTACATTGATTGCCCGTTATTTAGGTAATTTGTAACACTTATGGTAATAATAGCCAATCGCGCATAATCAGGGATCCATATCTGTAGCTATTAATGAATTTTTCTCCTTTATAGTCTATAACCATGCATCCCGCGTTTATCTCTTCTTTCCCTATTGTCAGATGCGGTGCCTTTGTAAATAATACTGTGGGTATTTCACCTGCACCTCTTCATTCTTCTTTATTGCTCAGACTCAGGTGCCACCTGTCAGCACATCATTAATCCACGTGTTAGATTAGAGTCTATTTTTTTACCAATACAAATAGTCCCCCCACTCTCTGAATATTCTCAACTAAATATTCAAAAAGTGGTCAGTTTATTTATGGCGGGAATGTCTTGCCGCCTCTTCCCGATATTATTATGATTTACCTCAGAAGCGAAGAGACGTATGACTCTTCCATTTAATGCTCGAGACATGTCTCCCCCTCTGATTGGCTTTGCAATTTGCAGCGTCTTTTTAAGGTTTCTATGACTGTGTCAGTTCGAAGTCACAGTTCCATGATAAAGGTTCATAATGACGCTTTTTTTCTTATAAATACCGCATCACGCATCTTCCAAAACTTCTTCTACTCTCTTTCGGTAACGTCCCGACCGGTCGTTTTGAGTATTTTAGCTCTGTTCCCCTATTTATTGACTCCTCTATGTTATATTATGGTTATGTGACTTTTCGAGGTGGTTGGTTTTGGTTTCGGGTGAGTTACGGAGTGAATTGAGACTTTTAGTCCCAAAGTTGGAAGCTTAAGTTGAAAGAATTGACCGGAGTTTGATTTTTATGTATATGACTCCAGAATGGAGTTTTGACGGTTTCGATAGCTTCGTATGTTGATTTTAAACTTAGGAACGTGTTCGGATATTGATTTGGAGATCCGTAGATCGTTTTGGCTTGAATTGGCGAAAGTTAAAAAGTTAAAGGTTTGGAAGGTTGAAAAATTTGATCGAGGGTTGACTTTATTTATATCAGGGTCAGATTCTGATTTTGAAAGTTGGAATAGGTATGTTGTGTCATTTATGACTTGTGTGCAAAATTTAAGGTCAATCAGAGTTGGTTTGGTATAAATCAATGTTAGTTTTGGAAATTGGATGTTCATGGTTTCAATAGGTGTGGATTGGGTTACGATTCGTAAAATCGATGTTGTTTAATGTGATTTTTGGCCTCGACTAGGTTCATTATGTGTTTTGGGACTTGTTGGTATATTCGGACGGGGTCCCCGGGGCCTTGAGTGTGAATCAAATTGAAATCGGGATAATTTTTGGACTTAGAGGATTACTGAAGTAGCTGAAGTTTGGTATCATCGCACCTACGGTGGGAGTCTCTGCAGGTGCGAGGTGGGTCATCGCAGAAGCGGAGAGGGGTCAGCCAGGGGAAGGGTCGCAGGTGCGGACACCTGGGCGCGGATGCGCATCCACAGGTACAACGTAGTTCCGCAGAAGCGAGCATGGAGTGGATTGTGTTGGACTGCTGGTGCGGTCAAGCCTCCGCAGAAGTGAACTCACAGAAGCGAGCCTTGTCCGCAAAAGAGTGTCCGCAGAAGCGGGGTTTTGTCCGCAGAATGGAAGGTGCTGGGCTGACTTTCATTCGAAAGATATTTATTTGAAGAATTATATTTGAAAGAGATTTATTTGAAAGAATNTCGTAGTTAAATGACGATGATATTGGCACGTGAGTTATCTGTGCAGTTGTGATAGATAAATTGGCACGAGGTGCCGTGAAAATATGAAAGTGGGCTGAGACCCGTATTTTATAATTTTGAAATGAGGTTTCACAGGGTGACTTTCATTCGAAAGATATTTATTTGAAGAATTATATTTGAAAGAGATTTATTTGAAAGAATTATATTTGAAAAATATTTATTTGAAGGGAGTATATTTGAAATGTATTTATTGGAAAGTATTATATCCTGAAGATTATTATTTGAGAAGTATATAGGGGAAAGATTTATGTTTGAAGGACTAGATTAATTGGTTGTACCTGTATTTATTATTTGTTGAGAAATATTAATGGTATTTTTTGTTGCCCTATTGTGTATATCACTGGTTAATTAGTGTTTTCATTATTGTTATTTATTTCCTATTATTTTTGTATACTATATTACACAGGTTATTAGACTAGTGAGTGTCTTGACTGTACCTCGTCAATACTACTGTTTTCTTTCATTTAGACAGTTGTATTTCTTTCAAGCTATTACTTGTAGTAAATTCTAGAATTCTCGTGAATTGTGACTCCAGATTCGGAAGTAATTAATACAGTTTTATAATATTCCATACTTATTATATTTCATCTTAGTTAATTATTGTTATGTATAGGTGAGGTGACGAGCATCTATGCGTCGTTGTCGAGTCATAGCATGCGAGTGAAATCCTATTCTTGTCTATTTTGTAGCCTTAAATTCTACTATCCATGCTTAGCGGGTTATTTGAAATGTTGGGTGACTCATATCTGGTTTCACTGAGATTTGGTAATTTTCGAATATTGATTCAAGGTTGAGATTACATTGTGCTATTGATTATGGGTAAAATACTGGTTTCTTTGTGATTCTCTTATCTATCCGTTGTTATTGATTCTGTGATTGGTGAGGATGAGTGTAAAGCACGAAAGGTGATGCCGTGTATATTATGAGAGGTTTAAGGCACGAAGGGTGATGCCGTGTATATTATGAGAGGTTTAATGCACGAAGGGTGATGTCGTGCCGTTCTATTTATTTATTTGGTGAGGTTGAGAGTAAAAGCACGAATGGTGATGCCGTGCAGTTTTTCTTGCTGTTTTAATTGCTCAATTCGTTTAAGGATTTTCGGTTTAATTTAGTCTTTTCATTAATCTCACTCTTTATGTTGTATTCTCCCACTATATATTCCATTCCCATTATTTCTGTATTATTTCTTTATTTACTGTTTTGCCACTAGCATGATTATATTGTTCAGGTTATATGTGGGTGTCTTGTCCTAGCCTCGTCACTACTTCACCGACGTTAGGCTCGACACTTACTAGTACATGGGGTCGGTTGTACTAATGTTGCACTCTGCACTTTCTGTGCAGATTTTGATACCGGCTTAGGTTGATCGAGATTTGCTATTGGTCCGCTGTCTAGAGACTCAAGGTAGATCTGTCGGCGTTCACAGACCTTGAAGTCCCCCGTCTATATTTTATGTCCTACTATTTTCTTTCATTTAGACAATTTTATTTCTTTCAGGCTATTACTTGTAGTAAATTCTAGAATTTTCGTGAATTGTGACTCCAGATCTGGAAGTAATTAATACAGTTTTATAATATTCCATACTTATTATATTTTATCTTAGTTAATTATTGTTATGTATAGGTGAGGTGACGAGCATCTATGCGTCGTTGTCGAGTCATAGCATGCGAGTGAAATCCTATTCTTGTCTATTTTGTAGCCTTAAATTCGACTATCCATGCTTAGCGGGTTATTTGAAATGTTGGGTGACTCATATCTGGTTTCACTGAGATTTGGTAATTTTCGAATATTAATTCAAGGTTGAGATTACATTGTGCTATTGATTATGGGTAAAATACTGATTTCTTTGTGATTCTCTTATCTATCCGTTGTTATTGATTCTGTGATTGGTGAGGATGAGTGTAAAGCACGAATGGTGATGCCGTGTATGCATTATTTATATTGTGAGGAAGATTGTAAAGCACGAAGGGTATTGCCGTGTATATTATGAGAGGTTTAAAACACGAAGGGTGATGCCGTGTATATTATGAGAGGTTTAATGCACGAAGGGTGCTGTCGTGTCGTTCTATTTATTTATTTGGTGAGGTTGAGAGTAAAAGCACGAATGGTGATGCCGTGCAGTTTTTCTTGCTGTTTTAATTGCTCAATTCGTTTAAGGATTTTCGGTTTAATTTAGTCTTTTCATTAATCTCACTCTTTATGTTGTATTCTTCCACTATATGTTCCATTCCCATTATTTCTATATTATTTCTTTATTTACTATTTTGCCACTAGCATGATTATATTGTTTAGGTTATATGTGGGTGTCTTGTCCTAGCCTCGTCACTACTTCACCGACGTTAGGCTGGACACTTACTAGTACATGGGGTCGGTTGTACTAATGTTGCACTCTGTACTTTCTGTGCAGATTTTGATACCGGCTTAGGTTGATCGAGATTTGCTATTGGTCCGCTGTCTAGAGACTCAAGGTAGATCTGCCGGCGTTCACAGACCTTGAAGTCCCCGTCTATATTTTATGTCCTACTATTTTCTTTCATTTAGACAATTTTATTTCTTTCAGGCTATTACTTGTAGTAAATTCTAGAATTCTCGTGAATTGTGACTCCAGATCCGAAAGTAATTAATACAGTTTTATAATATTCCATACTTATTATTTTTTATCTTAGTTAATTATTGTTATGTATAGGTGAGGTGATGAGCATCTATGCGTCGTTGTCGAGTCATAGCATGCGAGTGAAATCCTATTCTTGTCTATTTTGTAGCCTTAAATTCTACTATCCATGCTTAGCGGGTTATTTGAAATGTTGGGTGACTCATATCTGGTTTCACTGAGATTTGGTAATTTTCGAATATTGATTCAAGGTTGAGATTACATTGTGCTATTGATTATGGGTAAAATACTGATTTCTTTGTGATTCTCTTATCTATCCGTTGTTATTGATTCTGTGATTGGTGAGGATGAGTGTAAAGCACGAATGGTGATGCCGTGTATGCATTATTTATATTGTGAGGAAGATTGTAAAGCACGAAGGGTATTGCCGTGTATATTATGAGAGGTTTAAAACACGAAGGGTGATGCCGTGTATATTATGAGAGGTTTAATGCACGAAGNATAAAGCACGAAGGGTGATGCCGTGCATGCATTATTTATATTGTGAGGAAGATTGTAAAGCACGAAGGGTATTTCCGTATATATTATGAGAGGTTTAAAGCACGAAGGGTGATGCCGTGTATATTATGAGAGGTTTAATGCACGAAGGGTGATGTCGTGCTGTTCTATTTATTTATTTGGTGAGGTTGAGAGTAAAAGCAAGAAGGGTGATGCCGTGCAGTGTTTCTTGCTGTTTTAATTGCTCAATTCGTTTAAGGATTTTCGATTTTATTCTGTCTTTTCATTATTCTCACTCTTTATGTTGTATTCCCCCTGTGTATGTTCCATTCCCATTATTTTTATGTTATTTCTTTATTTACTATTTTGCCACTAGCATGATTATATTGTTCAGGTTATATGTGGGTGTCTTGTCCTAACCTCGTCACTACTTCACCGATGTTAGGCTCGACACTTACTAGAAATGGGGTCAGTTGTACTGATGCTGCACTCTGCACTTTCTGTGCAGATTTTGATACTG
This sequence comes from Nicotiana otophora, assembly GCA_000715115.1. Taxonomy (NCBI): domain Eukaryota; kingdom Viridiplantae; phylum Streptophyta; class Magnoliopsida; order Solanales; family Solanaceae; genus Nicotiana; species Nicotiana otophora. The sequence goes on from AWOL01S0005811.1 coordinate 15,859, forward strand.
GCTCAGGTTGATCGAGATTTGCTATTGGTCCGCTGTCCGAAGACTCAAGGTAGATCTGTCGGCGTTCACAGACCTTGAAGTCCCCGTCTATCTTTTATGTCCTACTGTTTTCTTTCATTCGGACAGTTGTATTTCTTTCAGGCTATTACTTGTAGTAAATTCTAGAATGCTCGTGAATTGTGACTCCAGATCCTGGTGGTAGTAATTAATACAGTTTTATAATATTCCATACTTATTATATTTCATCTTAGTTAATTATTGTTATTTACTAAATGGAAATAAGAAATTAGTTTAACGATTTTCTAACGTGTTTTACTCCGTTGATGCATTTATTGCCTTAAATTTCGGTGTAGCTTATCTTGATGTATTTCTTCATTGTTTTATTTCCTTGTTTCCATTATTATATTGTACCATACTTGTTCAGCTTCGTTATTTATTCCAGTAGGTGTCTTGACCTGACCCCGTCACTACTCTACCGAGGTTAGGCTTGATACTTGCTGGGTACTATTATGGTGTACACATACTACGCCTCTGCACATCTGTTTGTGAATATCTAGGTACTTCATAGAGGGTGAGTACACCTGGATCTGCACAAATAGAATTATAGAAGCGTAGTATGAGTACACCACAACGATACCAAGTAAGTATCAAGCCTAACCTCGGTTAAAGTAGTGATGAGGCCAGGTCAAGACACCTACTGAAATAAATAAAGAAGCTGAAATGTGTGGTACAATATAATAATGGAAAAAAGGAAACGAAATAATGTAGAAATACATCAAGATAAGCTACACTGAAAGTTAAGGCAATAAAGGCATCAAGGGAGGAAAACACATAATAAGAACACCAAGGAAACAATGCAAACAAAACACAAGTGATGTAAATAAAAGATAACAACAAGAATCATGTCCGAGGTACCACCTCGTATCTCATTTCACAATCACAATATTTCCTTATACCACCGCGGGAGCCTTACATTTAGTTTTGAAAATTATTTTTTCGAAATAGCTACTCGCGTTTTGGCCCACCTTATCACACCGCGTGGCTTCAAGTAGTTACTCTACTAGCAACACGTGTATCAATCCCACCTTATCTCACCACATACGTATCAACCCCTATCCTTATACCACCACATACGTATCAATATCATAACATATCACAAATCGCACCTCAAGTGCCCAATACTACAACTTGCCAAAGAAGTCAACAATAACAATATTTCCACAATAAATAGCCCATGGCTCAACCATAATGTGTATAAGAGCCTCAACAATAGCAACTGAAAGTGAATAGCTCAACAAGAATGGCATTTCAACAATTTACAACTTTGCCTCAATGTGATCACGACTTTTACAACTTCGACACCAAACTCAACAATGAGATATTCCAAGAAATAACATATATATGTAGCTTACCATATATTAGGGCATAATATCTATAAGGGAAGAGTATAGTTTAAAGCGGATGTATTAAAAAAGAGCCTTGGGAAAATAATGTTAGTCTATATATGCTTGAAAAAAACTTTAAAAGATAGGATGTTTTGTATGAAAGTGTGTAAAATAGAAGCTAAGTTAAAGAACTTTGTTTCCTAAAGCATGGAAGTTCATATTACTCTAATGAGGTGAAAATAAACATAAGATGTACCTTGGTTTTAAGTAGTAGGCTTGAAGAAAACTGTTTGCAAGTCTTTGTTTAGGGGAAGCAACACTTTGATTTTAGAGAGGAGTCGATTCCCTTTTTAGAAAAAGTTAAACTCGTGATTCAGTTCTGGTTTTTCCTTTTGAAAGAGAGACTGCCGCCTTTGTTATGCCTTTATGCTTCAAAATATGTAAGAAAAGAGTTACCAAAGCATAATGAATTAATAACAGCCTGCGATTAGCGGATGTAGAATTAATTACTAACTAAGGCTTCTTTTAATCCAAGGTTCTTTAAAAACTTGCCTAAGTTTTTTCATGAATTAAGAGATAAAATAAAGCATTCAATCCAATATATATACTTGTCATATAAGTGTGAGAAAAAACAACAGGAACACAGTAAAGAATAATGACGCAGTGAAACTATAGAATAACGAAAAACAATGAATAAAGGATCGAAGGGAAAGAAAGGACTCTGGTGTTTGGGCCTCAAAGTGGCAGGCCCAGCAGTAACAGGGACGAGCGACAGCTGGCTCTGAACCTTCTTAGATATAGCAGGGCTGGACTTGGGCCTTAGTTCTTAAAGAAATTAGCAGGCCCAAATCATTGTACATGTTCAAAAAAGAAGAGAGAATGTTATTAGAAAAATAATACTATATACATGCCCATATATGAAATTTGCAAGCAAAGGATAAAGGAAGTATCAGTGGTAGTATTTGAACACTAAGAAAGTCATACAAATATGGAAGTTACGTATAGTAAATTATCCACATTGAACACCTTTCGTTATCATTAAACACCAAACCCAAAGAGAATAACAAGTGTCAATGAACCAAGGTCTAAGGAGAGAATTCCACTCAAGGTTGATGCCCCCTTTAAATCCCCCGATACTTCAAAGTTCCCAAGTGTCTCAAGGCCCAGGGCAATGCTTGTGCCGGGGAGAGCATCCCAACCTAGAGTTAAACTCTACTCCCAAATACTCCTAACCACTAACAACTCATTCTTCCCTATAGGTTTGAATGCCAATGAGGCTCTTTCAATGCAAACCAACTACTATGACATTTCCTACCACAAGAGCATACTCCCTCTTACTAAAATAACATAGGAAACACATAGAAACAGTTTGTTCTTCATGACTATACTTCCAGTATTAAGTTAATGAAACACATATTGAACAGGTTTAAGTCAAGTTTCTAAGCACATATGGAGACAGGAACACTTATACTATTGTTGCTAAATAACCAAACAACTGGAGTCATACATCTCACAGACAGATAAAGCCCATAGTTTAGAGTTGCAACAACATATGCTATTGTTTCAACTCGAACCCTTCCAAATCTCGAAATAACCATCCTCGCAAGTCATAAAACAATAAAAGCATATACGTGGAGTCTTATTTAGGGGAACAGGGTTCTAAAAAGTAAAACGACCGGTCAGGTCATTACAATATTACCATGAGCATACACATAGGTTAATAACACTACTTGAATCCTTTAAAAGCCTCAATAAAGATTCAGATAATGGAATAGGCAAATTATTGTACTCAATCAGTAACAACAAAAGGTTTGTCCAATACCAGATTCAATCCAGATTAACAGGGGAAAGAGAGGACCAAGTATAGTTTCAAAACAGTGTTCAAATGTATGAAGTCATGAGGGATAAACAAAGATTCATGCAAGACATCCACACATACAGAGACTTTAATCAAAATTATGACCTCACAAGATAGGATGCGACTCAAACATTACAAAACCATATTATCAGTATCATTAAGGGGTTTAAGAATAGGGGAAACATCATACTAGACATGCTTTACTCATATGTTCAGATTAAGGTTAATAGCTAGGCATGGTGGTGTTACATTTCAAGTTACAGAAATAGTTAGTATTCAACTATAGGAGACACAACTACAATCTAATCCATAAGTGGTAGGCTGATCATAACAAAATATATACAGAATTATCACTGATGTTCACAGAAAGTTCATCCTAGTGAGACTGCTTACAACTAACAGTTAGGCATAGATATAAAGCTTTCATAGTCATGACTCAAAGAATACTTAAAGATTAACAAGCACTTATGTAAATAAAGGAAGCATTTTGAACACTTAAGCCTCATAAACCTTAACCAAGTGATGTAGAGTTACCCTATGTATTTTCATGTATGTCCTAGTTAGAATCATCTAACAACAAACCCAAGTATAGAATAACAGAACTCAAAAGAAGATGGCATGATAAGTATGAAGATTATAACAACAATCCCTAGTATAGAATAACAGAACTCAGAAGAACATGGCATGATAAGCATGAAGATTATAACAGAGCATTGGAGGAAAGTCTGAAGTCTAGGTAGATATAAGAAATCATTGAAGCATGTTAAGAATATTAACCACATAGGTAATTTAATACATAACAAGAGCCATAAGGTCACATAGCTACTTAATCAATATTAATGAAATATAATAGCTGACCACAGATTGACAACAAAGTCATGGTGAACTAAAATAGACAATTACAGACTAATAGCAAACATTATAAATGAAAAAGCTAACAGTAAAACAGTAGCAACTTCATGATTTTCGAATGAAGCAATTAAAAGAGAAAGGATGAAGGAGTACTAACCTCATCTTGAGCAGCAAAACAAACAAAGACTCTTTCTTAGCTGTATAGAATCAAGAGCTCAAACCCCAACCAGTGTAAGACTCAGAATCAGAATGAAATTAGAAGCTAGTTAGAACCTAGCTTGATTTTTACTACCCAAGACTGAAATTGATATTTGTTAAGTTATTTCATGGCATCTTTGTTGTATCTTTTCTGTGTGTTAGGTGAGAACATTAAAAGTCCCTATTTATAGTAGCAGTGAAGCATTTTGGTTCCAGATCTAAATCGATAGTGGAGAGTGATGGAGGAATGGTGATGAAAGCACAATCGAGTGATAATCTTAGAAAAACATAGGGAAATCAGTAGCGATTTTACCTAATCATAAGGGAAATGAGATACCAACCGTTGAAGCATGAGAGACCATCGGTCAGAACCCTAATACCTAGAGGTCATTGCATTTGACCTCTAGATATCGAATATCCATGATCAAGCTAGCTAATGTCTTCATGCTTGCTTCGATTTGAAAGAACGAAGGAAGAAGTCAGACGAGTTGAAGTTTCATGTTTCGGTCTGTGACCCCTTGATTAGGGATTTTGAAATCAAATGGTGAAAATTGAAAGAGCAACTAGATCTGAAGTACATGAGAAAATGGATAACTATGCATGCGATGGATTTGAAAGATCAAAGGCGATTTGAGGTTTTATCTTTAGGGTTAGGGTTTCAGATTTTGGGGTTTTAAACTAGATCGATGAAAGAGGAAAGATTCAGCGAGAATCACGGATGTGGGATACAGGAAGGATGAATCTCTAGGTGAATTCATGACCTTGCACGAATTTATGCAGGGTCTTTTGATTGATTTGGGTTGTGAGGTTGAGAGAAAAGAGAGAGGAAGGGGAAAGATAGGCGGCGAGGTTTGGGGGAAATGATTTTAGGGTTAGGGGGTGAGACCAAACTGTCTTTAGGTTAAAGTGGGAGGAAACGATCTTGGCCGTAGGATCATTTGATCAACGACCCAGATAATTTAAGTATTAATAGATTTTAACATGAAATATGATGTTCGTTGGATCCCAATGATGGAATCCAACAGTGATGATTAAACCTTCAGTGTATTTAAAATTAAGAGGAAAATAGGAGTTAAAATATAGACCGTTGATCAAACAGATGGACGGTCTGGATCAGATGTGTTTGTTTTGTGAGTGGGTAGGACGGGTGACATGACACTATTTCATTGGACAAGAAGAGGAGACAGGGATTGCCTTGGTGGAGAGAAGGGAGATGGACTTGGGTCAGATTTGGCTTGGGCTTGGGTATTTGGGCTGAAATTGATTTAATGAATAGACACTTTGTATTTAATTAAGGAACTTCAATTGTAACCTTTTAGTTTTTAACCCTTTTAAAATTAATTTAATTAAACTTAATTAATTTCCAATAAAATGTAGCAAAATTATAATTATCAAATACACTACTAACTATTGTAATTGATTATTTTGTAAAATACTTTGTTTTCTAAATTATAACACTAGTTTTGAATTATCAACATAATAATCTAATTAATCAAAATCTGAGAAGTAGTTCGTGAATTAATTATAAAACCTCTACGATGTATTTTAAAATTATTAAAATAATAAGTATATTTGCTAGGTTATTAATTTCAAAGCTAGCATTTAATTAATTTGTAAAAATAGGTAATAATTGATAGGAAATACTTTCAAAACATTCTTTGTAAATATTTAAGTATCAATAAATTAATTTTAAAAGGGATGGTCAAAATTGGCCATCAACAACTGCCCCTCTTTGACCGGAGACAATGAAAGAGTTTTCTGGCAAAGAAATTGAACCAAATCCAATTTTGCCCCGACTTTAGGCATACATTGCAGGAATGGAATGAAGATTATGAGCTGCAATATTGGGAGCTAAGGAAGATTCCGGGAGGATTTTGGGGAGATTATGGAAATTTGGGGCCGAATTATGGCTTTGAATTGCTTACATACCTCGGGCTTAACGAGGATCAGGCCTCATGTATTTCTGGAGTGAGGATTTTGAGGAAGTGATACTCATAGGAACTGCCCCAGTATCATATTATGATGATACGACGAGACGGAGGATTGGGCACTCATGATAGCTTGAATTTTGCGGCTTGAATTGAAGGATTTGAAGATTTGGAGTTCCACTGGTCGTTTTGTGCCTGAACTTGGATCCTTGGCCCGCTAATGAGTCTGTTGTCCCTCATAGCATTGTAGTTTGGTCTGCTTCTTAGAAAGAGTTCCATGTTGCGATATTTGTTCCTGCAAAAATGAAATACACATATCCATATATTGCAACGCATAATATATTATGATGTGATGTAAATGATGCAGGAATGATAATGCCTGGCTACAGCGAGCCATTATTTAGGATGGGGATGATGGAGTACTTGTACTTGACTCAATTTGTTATCCGGGCTGGGTACTGTTCTGCAGCTGTCGGAGCATTGAAAAGTGTCTCCGCTTGTTGGGAGAGCTTTGACTTGCAGAGTGCGTCTCCGCTTGTTGGGAGAGCTTTGCATTGAGGAATGTCTCCATTTGTTGGGAGAGCTTGATTTGTATAGTGCATCTCCGCTTGTTGGGAGAGCTTTGCACTAAGAAATGTAAAGTAATCTATGCTTCGGAGCGATTGACTTAAATCGTAATCATGCCTGAAGATGCATCAGCAAAATGTCAAAACATTCAAGGTAATATAAAACGAAAAGAAAAGGCATACCCAAGAGATACTGTTGATTGCGAAGCTAAGTGGCGGCTATCGATTCGCAGAACATCAGCGACGATGTTTGCGACTGTCTATTCTGGCCTCCACTGCGAATTGTTCCATTGGCGGAATGAACAATTTTCTATATACAAGGCTTCGATTGGGGAAGCCGACGTTTGATTTGTACAGGGCGTTCCGATCGATTGAGCTGGCGATTTGCTATATACAGAACTTCAATTGGGGAAGTCGACTGCTCGTTTTGTACAAGGTTCTTCGATTGGTTGAGCAAATAGTTTGCTATATACAGGGCCTCAATTGGTGAAGCTAGCAGTTCATTTTGTACAAGATGCTCCGATTGTTTAAGCGGGCGTGTCACGACCCCAATTTTCCTCTGTAGGATGTCGTGATGGCACCTAGTCTTAAGGACTAGGTAAGCCTAATACTTACTGAATTAATGGCAAACTCAACCAACAACTATTAGATATGAGACATAATTTTTTCTATACAAAGCCAACAATTCCAAAATCGGTAGTACAAGTCATAAGCTCTACTGAGTTTACTAGAAAATCTCTAAGTACAACTGTTCTAGAATAGAAATAAACAGTACAAGTAAAATTTCAGAAGGTGACTCCAAGGCCTGCGAACGCGATAACAGGTATACCTTGAGTCTCCACAGCAATGCCCGATTAGCTAGCTAATGATCAATAAACTCCGAGGTACTTGGATCTGCACAAAAATGTGCAAAAAGCGTAGCATGAGTACATCACAATAGTACCTATTAAGTATCAAGATTAACCTCGGTGGAGTAGTGACGAGGGACAGTCAAGACACCTACTGGACTTAATAACCTATACAAGTATGAATGTGAAACTAACAGGGAACAATATCATTATAAAGCTAAGCATGGTAGAAATAACAAAACAATACCCACAATAGGAAACTAGAGACGACAATTAGCAACATGGAACAAACAAGTAATAACGACGTAGCGCAAGTTGGACACAGTTTAAGTCCGGTGAAACCAAATAAAGGGAAAGCAAGTAACAACTCAATAAGAACAACCACTTTCTAACGAGCGCAAAACACACACTTAAATATGCTCGCTAGTCGAATATAGTATAATATAATATCGTATCCACAAGGATTGGAGTTAAACAATATTATCGTAGTGTGTAGCTAGATTGCTAATCACGATAATCAATAGTTGAGAATTATGTGATTTAAAACTAAAATTAACTAAGAATCTAAGGCTAATTGACGAATGACACTCGAACAAAAGTAAGCAAGGAAGATATCAAGGGGAGAAAATAGGGATTGATTGGATAGGTGCAAGATAAATGTCTGGGACTTAACTCTAGTTAATTCACTTCTAATGTTTAAGTGAGTCTCTCGAATTCACTCAATTATTAGTTCAAACGTTTAGTAGAAACTCTTCTCCGGATTAAGTCTCAACCTCACAATATGAACCAATTTAAGCTCAGTGAAGATATGCAAGAATTCGTAGTGGATTGGTCTTTAGGAGAACCTCTCTCGATTATCCTCCTAACTAGGTCTAACCAACAATTCAACTAGCTTCTTTCGATTACCAAGAATAATTAATGAATTCAACTAATAAGATAATGCAAAGATATCACAAGTTATGTCTCTCTCGATTACATGAACATGTGAATATAGATGCAACAATTAAAATATCCAAAACGATTCAATACATAAAAACTAGAGTTATAATCTGTAAAAAAATATCAATACACCAAATCCATCAAACCCTAAAGGGAAATAATCCATAGATATGGAGTAATTCATTACAAATATAAAAAAAAACATAAAACGTTCCAAACTCTTGTCTTGAGTGATGATTGAATGATGAATCCCTTTTGCTTTCTCTTCTCCACTTTATCTCTAGCCTCCTTAGCTCTTAGATGTGTCAAAAGTCCATAAAATAACATTTTACATGTATTTATACTAAGTAGGGACGGGCCCAGATGAAAACACCTTTTCCTGCGTGAACTGGGATAATAACTCTGTAAAAATTACACAGGCGCGCCGCATGGAGCGATGCGCCACGCGGGGTTGTTATGGGAAACTTCAGAGAGCTTGTTTTGACAGGCTTCAGGAAAATTCGGCATCTGCGGTGCGCCACGTGCAGCCGCACGCGCCGCGGTTGTGGGACTTTCTCTGAGTACGGATATTTCTTGCTTTTTATCTATCCCGGCGTGGTTCTTGACCCCCGAACGCGATCCCGGATTATTACCTTGTGCTTTTACTCAGACTTCAAAGATCCAAATCACTCGAATTCATTTCATAACATCTACATAGCTCGGAATCACTCCTACAAGGCATAAAACACACAATTAGTGCAAAACAATAGCGATTAAAGCTCAAACTCAATTAAAGTGCAGTAAATTGGAGTGTAATAAGCGACTAAAACACTAGATTATAGCCTGCCATTAACACCCCACACTTAAACCATTGCTCGTCCTCGAAAAATCAAACGACAATTTATATAGACACAACCTTTTTATACAATTCCCATAAATCATCAAACCAAGAATATTTAAAATAGATTAAGCACAATAACATAATATCATAGCCTCAACATTTGACTCAAAAGCACCACACATTATTTATAACCCGCTCACTTACTCTAACACAGAGGTCGACGACATTACTTTTCCTTCATGAATCAAGTTCCCTCACCATAGTAGAGAGTCGTTCCACACACAATAGAAATTAAGAACAATTAGGAACTCAAGATAGAAAGAATTCACTCACTCTCAGAAACAACATTCATATGCAACAAACGATGAATCATAGGATTTCCCATAGTGTACTACTTAACTAATCGAGCCCATTCAGTCAAGGATCAAGTAGGACTTTAATTGGTTGTAATGTAGGCTGCGGGATGGGTAGGATACATTTAGATAAAAGAGTGACTACATCTCCCTAAGCACTTTAGTACATACATTTCATTGTTCAAAACCCCACACTTATGTCAAACCATAACTCCACCTTTACATCAATATACATTAACTCCCAACTTCTTTAAGCACAACTACATCAAAATTTACCACTATCATGGAATAGTTTGCACAATCATACAATATTTTTTTTATTTTTCAATTCAAGTGGCTCTTACTTTTTTTTCAATACAATGCTCCTTTATCCTTATTTCATTAGTTCTACTCAAAACCCAAACCAACCACGCCATACTTCAACTTTTACAAAGTTTATAACAAATTCAAGTGCTCACAAGAGGTTAAAGGTTCAAATAGATGGTCAATTCAAAATAAATGGGTAAGGCTTGTAATGTGGTTGCCAAAGAAATAAGATTACAGGCTCAAAGGGGTTAACTAAGATACATAACAATTAGGTGGGTAAGAGCATATAACTCGCTCAACAAAGAAATGCCTATATCATTTCCAAGACTGACAAAAACTACTATTTCGCGTTGCAAACACACGAGGCAAGTTCTAGACATCAAATGCAATGCACAAAATACCACAAAAACTCGCACACACATGGCACATAACTCACTCAATATCGGATCATCAAGACACTCTAGTCAAAGCAGTCAAGCAAGGTTAAGATCATGCAGTTTAAGGTACTTATGCAAGAGTAAAAAACTGAGCCAAAGCGTCATAACTAAAGCACTCACTATTCTCAAGGCATAATAAATTCAAGAGACGTTGCTTCTAATTCAAATCATAACACAAGGTTTCCAACTATTCTATAAAACCAAAAACTAATTACACCCGGTTCAAACAAAACCCTTGGAAAAGAACTGTGACACAAAGAAAAACCAAGGGGAAATTATTACACTAACTACAAGAGAAAATCTTTTTGTCTTTTTCTTTCGATATTAATCCCTCAAGAAACCCGTCGAATGATATCCATCGTCGGGAAAAGTTGAAACTTTTAAATTTTTATGGGTTTTTCTCATTTTTTCATCTCTCACTACTAAAACAACAAAACTAAATTACTAACACAGATACATATAACATACAATTTTTCCCACCCCACACTTTAAGTTGTGGCATGTCCCCATGATACACAATTAAAAAGCATAAGGTAAACTTTGCTTCCCTGATTTTTCAGTCGGGGTCTGAGTCGAAGTCGGGCTCTATTCCACGCGCCCGATCTAATGCACACATCCATGCAGACAACTTCTTCTCATTTTTCTTTGGGTAGACCCCACACTTATCTTTTCCACTCATTGCAGCCTTTTCTTTCGAGCTCTTCAGTTTCCACTCAACACTTGCAGTTGGCTTCTCCTTCTTCACCCCCCTTTCTATATTCATCTCAAAAGTCACAGTGTCCTCACCCACTCTAAGCATGAGTCTTCTCTCGTGTATGTCTAATATTGCTCTGCCGTTGCTAAGATGGTTTTCCTAAGATGAGATGGACCTCCTTATTCTCCTCCATATTCACTACTATAAAGTCTACATGAAATACAAACTTATATACCCATACTAAAACATATTCCACTATCCCCTCGGGTATCAGAGTTGTTTGGTTAGCCAACTGCAAAGATATTGGTACCGACCTTATCTCTCCTATCTCACTCTCCAGCTTCCTGTAAATATACAAAGGCATTAGATTAATTGAGGCACCAGAATCACCTAAAGACTTATCAAAATTAATAGTGCCTAAAGAGTAAGGTATAGTAAAACTGCCTGGATCTCCACACTTTTGTGGGAGTTTGTTCTGCAAGATTGCTCTGCAATGCTCTATGAGCTTGACTACTGATGTTTCTTCTATCTTTCTCTTCTTTGTCTGGATTTCCTTCAAAAATTTTGCATAAGCTGGCATTTGGGAGAGAACCTCTGTGAATGAAAAATTTACACTAACTTGTTTTAGCATTTTCAGAAATCTCTAAAATTGCTTGTCCAGCTTCTCTCTATAAAGCTTTTGGGGAAAAGGTAAAGCAGTCATGCGCTTGATCTCTTCAGATTCCTCCCTTCTTGAAGTTTCGTCCTTCTTCTTTTTTCTCAGCTCCTTTCTTACCTTTCTTCTTCTTATCAACTTCATTTTCAGCTGCTCCTCAACTTCTTTTTTAGGTACCACCTCTTTTTGGACAGGGGTGGGCTCTTTCACTACTTGTCCAATTCTCAGAGTTACAACATTTATCATTTTCTTGGGGTTTCTTTCAGTATCAGCTGTCAAAGTACCTTGGATCCTTTTAGACAATATGGTGGCAATTTGTCCCACTTGCTTCTCCAAGTTTCGCAGCCCTGTGCCAAGTTCTTTGATAGCTGCACCATGAGAATCTAACCTCTCATCTGTCTTGACAGTAAAGGACTTCATCAGATCTTCTAGCCTAGGCTAATTGGATTGTTGAGGTTGAAACTGCCACCTTTGCTGATTTTTGAAGCCTGGAGCTTCTTGTCCCTGAAATCTAGAGTTGTTTTGTTGCCATGCATTTGCAGTACCCCCTCCAGGTGAACTCCATAAAATATCGGGGTACTTCTGACCCATTGCATTGAGTTTTTAATTCCCCATAACATTTACTTCCTCAGTTGAGGCCTGGCACTCATGAGTAGGGTGTCCTTTTCCACATATATCACAAGTTGTGTGATTCTCACTTTGTATTGAAGCTAAGGTCAGTTTCCTTATCTCTTTCGCCATGACATCAAGCTGTACCTATACAGATGTGTTAGCATCAACCTAGTGAACACCATTTACCCTTCTTCTTTTAGCACATTCAGACGGCCACTGATTTGCATCTTCAGACAATTCATAGAGAATAATGACTATCTCCCCTGGTGTCTTTTTCATCAAAGGGCCTCCAGTTGCATTACTCAATGTTCTACATGAGGCCGGTGTCAAACCATCGCAAAAATCCTGGAGTTGCATCTAAAGTTCAATTCCTCTATGTTGACACTTTCTCACTATCTCCTTAAACCTCTACCATGCTTCAACCACAATTTTAGTCTTGTTCTGGAAGAAGTTATGGATTTCTCTTCTAAACTTGCCCGTCTTAGTTGATGAGAAATATTTGTCAAGAAATTTTCTGATTATTTCATCCTATGTTCTAATCGATCCATTAGGCATGCTTCGAAGCCAGTGCTTTGCATCGTCTTTGAGAGTGAAGGGGAATGCCCTTAAGTAAACTGCATCTTGTGACACACCATTTTATTGAAAGGTGTTCATATTCTTTTTGAAGTCCATTAGATGTGTGTTTGGATCTTTGTTCATCTTCCCTCTGAAGTCACAGTTGTTTTGGAGGGTCTGGAGCAACCCTTGCTTCAATTCATAATTGTTGGCTACAATTGGAGGTGATCTCACACTCGATAAGCCTTGGTTATAGACCGGTCTAGCATAATCACCAGTGGTCGCCCAACACTATGAGCTATATTTCTGAATTGGTTGCACCTAAAGGTAGATTCTGAGAAATTCTCTGAGCCGTCTCCTCTTCATAGACAAGTTGAGCATTTCGAAGAACTGTCTCCTCAGCATCTCGTGCAACTTTTTCTCTTTGCTGGGTTGCCTCTCTCGCAGCCAAATATACATTATCATCATCTCCAGCCATATTTTCTTTGGTTGAGGATTGCCCAACCTTCTCTATGTTCTCGGGGAGATTTCTTTCCTTCCTCAACTGTCGCAGTTGTTTCTCAATTTCTGGTTCGTATGGTAGCACTTCCTTCCAAACGATCGATTCATGCACCAATCTAACATGTAGCCTGCGCACAATCAACGGACACCAACCGTAAAAAGGGAAAAATAAAATAACAAGAAAAATTCTAGAATTAGCACTACAAACTATTTCAAACACTATTGATTGCCAATCCTCGGTAACGGCGTCAAAATTTTCTGAGCTCAAAACACACACTTAAATATGCTCGCTAGTCGAATATAGTATAATATATATCATATCCATAGGGATTGGAGTTAAAAAGTATTATCGTAGAGTGTAGTTAGATTGCTAATCAAGATAATCAACAATTGAGAATTATGTGATTTAAAACTAAAATTAACTAACAATCTAAAGCTAATTGACGAATGAAACTCGAACACAAGTAAGCAAGGAAGATATCAAGGGGAGAAAATAGGGATTGATTGGATAGGTGCAAGATAAATGTCTGGGACTTAACTCTAGTTAATTCACTTCTAATGTTCAAGTGAGTTTCTCGAATTCACTCAATTATTAGTTCAAACGTTTAGTAGAAACTCCTCTGTTGATTAAGTCTCAACCTCACAATATGAACCAATTTAAGCTCAATGAAGATATGCAAGAATTTGTAGTAGATTGGACTTTAAGAGAACCTCTCTTGATTATCTTCCTAACTAGGTCTAATCAGTAATTCAACTAGCATCTTTTGATTACCAAGAATAATTAATGAATTCAACCAATAAGATAATACAAGGATATCACAAGTTATGCCTCTCTCGATTACATGAACATGCACATATATAGATGAAACAATTAAAACATCCAAAACGATCCAATACGCAAAAACTAGAGTTATAATCCGCAAATAAATATCAATACACCAAATTTATCACACCCTAAAGGGAACTACTCCATAGATATGGAGTAATTCATCACAAATATAAAGAAAAACATTAAACATTCCAAACTCTTGTGTTGAGTGAGGATTGAATGATGAATCCCTTGAGCTTTCGCTTCTCCACTTTCTCTCTAGCCTCCTTAGGTCTTAGATATGTCAAAAGTCCATAAAATAACATTTTTACATGTATTTATACTATGTAGGGTCGGGCCCAGACGTAAACACCTTTTCCTGCGCGAACTACTATAATAACTCTATAAAAATTGCACAGGCACGCCGCATGGAGCGGCGTGACACGCCACGCCATGCCACGTGGGGCAGTTGTGGGGAACTTCAGAGAGCTTGTTCTGACAGGCTTCAGGAAAATTGGGAAGCCGCGGCACGCCACGCGCCCGGCTGTAGAACTTTCTCTGAGTATGGATTTTTCTTGCTTTTTAGCTATCCCGACGTGGTTCTCGACCCCCGAATGCGATCCCGGCTCATTCCTTTGGGCGTTTACTCAGACTTCAAAGCTCCAAATCACTCAAATTCATTCCATAACATCTACATAGCTCGGAATCACTTCTACAAGGCATAAAACACACAATTCGTGCAAAACACTAGCTATTAAAGATCAAACTCAATTAATGTGCAGCAAATTGGAGTGTAATAAGTGACTAAAACATGAGATTATATCCTACCATCACTTTCACACAAGATTTATTCAAGAATTTCCCCGAGGTACCAAACCTCATAATCACAAATCACGGGTCCGAAATCATGAACCCATATCACTTGGAATCTTGTGCCCACATTACAAATTTCAATCGCACGGAGAACTCACGTGCCAATACCATAAATACCTCATATCTGCACGGACAATTCAAGTGCTAAGGGAGTGACAATATCTCATATCCGCACGAACAACTCATGTGCCAACAATAACAATAGCTCATAACCGTACGGACAACTCACATGCCAATAGTACAACTCTCACACAGAAGGCAAGTATACGAGAATATATGTAAATGATCAATGACATCAAGGTTCATCTTCTCAAATCGATATGGGTGATTAGTTACGTGTATGCTTGTGCAAGTGTTCTATCACAACTCGAGTCAACATGTAAGAGTAGAGACAATGAATGGCACACATGAAACAATACAACAAAGCGTAAATGCATAACTCACACAAGGTAGGCACACCACTACACAAATATTATCAATAACAATGCCCCCAGGCCATCACAAGTCATCACAAATCATCCCCGACATATCCCACCTTGTCTCGCCACCTGCGCAACAATAAAGTAAATGCCCGCCTTGTCTCGCTGCATGCGCATAATAATATTCCCACCTTGTCTCGCCACATACGCAAACCCACATATATATAGCCTGCCTTGTCATGTCGTATGTGCAAACATCAATAGTAACAAAATCACGAACAATTCACGTACGAACACCCCTATAATTCTCTCAACAATACCACGTGTGCCAAAATATAACAACTGAATATAAAGTCTTTACCGCATATGCCCATATGCCACAACCTTCCCTCGAACAATTTCAATACAACAACCACGCATAGCCCTCGACTTAACAACACTAAGTACAACAACAACACCAACAATAACACAAGAGTACGGCAAGTAAATCAAGAAAAGAACTACATAACACAAAGAATAGAAGAATGAGCTCACAATGAAATACACAACAAGGAATAATGGTTTCAACAAGAATAACTCAACAGAGGGAGAGATAACGTACAACAACGATTCCACATAAGTACAACTCGACGATAAGAGAGATGGCATAAATCACTGATTTCCAAATAAGGATAATTCAACAATGAAAGGGATAACAAAACTTCAATTAGGGTTAAGTAATTACGGAAAAGACAACAACAACTTCAATAAAGGTTAAGCAATTTAGAAAAAACAACAATACTTCAATTAAGGTTAAGTAATTGTGGAAAAGACAATATGGCAATAAAAGAGGCGACAACTTCAATTAAGGCACATAAGAGTTTATATGAAACAAGGGTAGAACATGAATCAATCGACTCCAAATAAGACACATAAAGTGTAAATTTAGTAAATGGAGGATTTAACATGATAAGACAACTTCATTTTTAATGAGCCTAAGGGACTAAACCGGTCATATTCCCACAATTAAGCTCGAGTACATACTCGTTACCTCGCGTACATTGACTTCACATGACACAATTAGCACAAATGACTCAAATCCTAAGGGGTAGTTCCCCCCCACAAAGTTAGGCAAGATACTTACCTCAAAGAAGCTAGTCCGACACTCTAATTTGACCTTTTCGCGTGATACAACTTCCGAACGGCTCAAATCTAGCCAAAATAACTTAACATCATAAATAAGAATCATAGGAAACAATTCTGGATAATAAAGCTTCGATCTTTAATTAATACTCAAAAGTAAACCCAAAAAGTCAACCCCGGGCCTGCACCTCGAAACCCGACAAAATTTACAAAATTCAGACACCCATTTCGATACAAGTCCAACCATATCAAAATTATCGAATTTCGACATCAAATCGTCCTTCAAATCCTCATTTTACATTTGTGAAAGATTTTACAAACATTCCCATTTTCTTTCATTCAATCAGATAATTTAATGATAAAAATAATTATGGAATCATGAAATATAATCAATTTCGGATAAGTAATACTTACCCCAATCAACCACGTGAAGAACCCCTCAAAGATAGCCCAAATTCGAAGTCTACAACTCAAGATATGGTAAAAATGGAAAACCCTCAAATATATGCTTCTGCCCAGACCTTTTCGCCGATGCGAAACATTAGCCGCTTCTGCGACACAATTTCTGCTTCTATGGACTTCACTTAACAGACGACCCTCGCACCTGTGGAACATTCATCCACTTCTGCGACATCGCAGGTGCGAGCTTTCTTTCACTCCTGCGACCTTTCTCGCTTTTGCGCCCAAGACCTCCGCTCCTGCGCTTCCACTGGTGTGCTCAAAGACGCCGCTTATGTGATCCTTCCTCACCCATCATTTTCCCGCTTCTGCGATGAACAACCCGCATCTGCGATGTTGCTTCTGTGACCAAGATTGTGCAGATGCGGCTACACCTTTACCAGAGATCCTTCGGCAGTGAAATCATGACACAAAATAATTCGAACCACGTCTGTAACTCACCCGAACCACTTGGAACCCCATCCAAATATACCAGCAAGTTCCATAACATACACAGACCTACTTGAGGCCTCAAATCACATCAAACAACATCGAAACTATGAATTGCACCTCGAATTGAACTTATGAATTTTCAAATCTTCCAACTTCCAAAACTCGTGCCGAAACATATCAAATCAATCCGTAATGAATTCAAAATTTTCACACAAATCCCAAATGACATAGCAAAGCTATTCCAATTCCTAGAACCAAAATTCAAACCCAATATCATTAAAGTAACCTCTCGGTCAAACTTCTCAACCTTCCAAAATTTCAAATTTCCAATTTTTGCCGAAATGCATCAAATTAGCCTACAGACCTCCAAATTAAAATTGGGACACACACCTAAGTCCAAAATCGCCATACGAAGCTATTGGAATCATCAAAATACCATTTCAGAGTCGTCTACCCAAAAGTCAAACTCCGGTCAACTCTTACCGCTTAAGCTTCTAAAGCAAGAATCTTTCTTCCAAATCACTCCCGAAGCATCCGAAATCCAAACTCGGCCATATACGCAAGTTATAAAAAATAATACAAAGCTGCTCGAGACCTTAAGCCGCTTAACGGGATGCTAATTCTCAAAACGACCGGCCGAATTTTTACATCCTTCTCTCTTAAACAAACATTCATCCTCGAACGTGCCAAGAACTATTCCGAAGTCATCAATCACTGAATGTACTCATCGTATGTATATTCGCTAGTGATCCCATGTCACCCCAATCCACATAGGCCTGACAACACCATCTCAACTGAAAATTATTCCTTCCACCGACACTAGTACACCTTAGAACCAAATTGCTCCCCATCTGATCATTTTCGAAAGACCCGATTCCCACATCAACACATGGTGTCCTCCTCAACCAGCTGCAACAACTCATGCCTACACCCACCAGGTACAACCACATGACGTAACACACCACACATATGCCCATAACCATAATTCTGATCATAATAGCTGCCAATAATCAAACCAGCACCGGCAATTAACCTCATATCAGCTAGAATCCTGTTCCAAACCTTCACAACACTGACAACGATGCAAGAAACATGAAGACCTCATAACTATTTACCCGAATCAACAGTCACATCTAACGCCACCTGGGCACACACCTCGCAAGCTAAAGACCCAATAAGCACAACGCGGGTATGACTAAATATGGAAAGAGAACATATGGGATAACTATCAAACAAGCCCAATAGGCACAACTCCCTATCAGTACCATACTTATGAATCAACTCCACAAGGGAGGATCAAAACATATAAACAAATCACAAGGATCTCATCCTAATATAACTTCACCGCGGCATGCAGCCCGGTTCAAACATATCAAACCACACAAAAATGTGAGAATCCCATCCTTAGCTCTGAATCACAAGTAGTATACACATCATACCAACCGAAACCTTCCACTAATGAAATTCCGCTAACACAATCACAACACATGTAGAACCTTCACACCGGTAGAGCATCTAAATCACAAATCGTAACCAAAACCATCTAGAAACCACATCAAACCTATCGTAACGAGTAACGGAAAGTCACTTCTAGTCTCACAGCTCTCAATAATGAATAAAACAAAACGATAGATACGATCTACCACTATAGAATCTCCCAACAGGGGTAAACACATAAACAAAGTACAAAATCATGAAGCTCAACTATATGGGAAGCAAGATAGGAGAACTCACTCCGATAAGCAGAACCGAATTAAAATAAGAATGATGCTCCTTTTATAACAAATCAAAACTATACTTGTAACGACATCATCCGGTGCAGCGGCCTCAGTCCTACCGTAGAAGCATATTAACGGACCGTGCGTCCCCCTCTTAGGTGCCCTCTACCCACAGAGTACCTACGATATCCATTCCCCACTTCATAAATGACCACGGTATAATAATCGAATGAAGCAATTCTGCCAGTTAGTGCATATTAGTTGTGTACCGCTGACATTTATCGCACCCTTTTACAAACATCTCCGCCTCGTCTTCCATCTTTGGCCAATAATACCCTGTTATAATTTGCGTTTTCTCTAGTGACCTCCCACTAGTGTGATTTTTGCAATGTCCCTCATGTACCTCTCGTATCGCGTATTCATCTTTTAAAGGTCCAAGGCACCGAGCTAAAGGTCCTCCAAACATATTTCGGTATAAATTGCCTTCTACTAAGCAATATCGAGATGCTTTTATTCACAGCTATTGGAATTCTTCTTATCCTCAAGTAATAATCCATATTGCTGGTAATTCATAAATTTATTTCTCCAATCCCACGGTAAATTATTAAAATTTACCCCATTCTTGGTTTGATCGAGCGTTGAATGAAATAAGTGCACCACGATTGCATTTTTCGTGTTTGGCACATCAGCTACTAATCCCAGATTTGCTAGCGCATTAGTTTCCGCAATATCTTCTCTTGGTATTTGAACAACTTTCCATACTCAGAACTGCCGCAATAATTCTCGCTCATTTTCAAAATATTATTGCATTCCTGTCTCCCTAGTTACATAATTCCATAGCATTTGATTTACCACAAGTTGTGATCATTTTTTATTTCAACTTAGTCAATCCCCATATCTTTTGCAAATTCCAAACCTGCAATTATTGCCTCATATTCGGCTTCATTATTAGTGTTTGGGTAACATTTTATTGTTTGCCTAATTATCTCTCCTGAAGGTGAAATTAAAATAATACCCAAACCTACTCCTTTTACAGTTGAGGATCCATCAGTATACAATGTCCACATCTCCAGATTATATCTGGTAAATACTCGTACCTCATTTTCAGCTTTAGGAAGTAAGCTTGAGCTGAAATCTGCTAGTACCTATGACTTTATGGCAGTTCGAGGCTAATAAACAATATCGTATTCACTAAGTTCTATGGCCCATTTAGCTAATCTTCCAGCTAACTCATGTTTATGTAAAATATTTCTTAACGGAAAAGCAGTTACGATAGAAATAGGATAACATTGAAAATGGGATTGTAGCTTTCTTGACATCATTACTAATGCTAGTGCTACCTTTGATATAGCTAACTAGATGAGTAATCTCTCTCCATCCCTTGGCTTTGACAACAAAGGTGGTTTTGATAGATACACTTTAAAATATTTCAAAGCGTGTTGACATTCATCAGTCCATTTAAATTGATTTTATTTTTTCAATTAAACAATAATTTAAAACACTTCTCTGAGGATCTAGATATGAATCTCCCTAAAGATGCTACTCTCCCTATTTATTTTTGTACTTCCTTTTTACTTGTAAGCACATCCGGTATCTCTTGGATCTCTCTAATTTGTACCAGATTTACTTTGATCCCCCTGTTAGAGACAAAACAACCAAAACATATACCTAAGGCTACTCTAAAGACACATTTCTCCAGGTTCAACTTCATGTTATACTTACGGAGTATTTCAAAGGTTTAATTGAGATGCTTGAGATGATCTTCTATTTGTGCTGATTTCACAAGCATGTCGCCGATGTAGACTTCTAAGATTTTCCCTAAATGCTCTTGGAACATTTTGGTCACCAACCTCTGGCACGTAACTCCAGTGTTCTTCAAGATAAATGGCATGAATATATAGTAATAAGCCCCCCTGTCTGTAATGAAAGACATGTTTTACTCGTCTAGAGGATCCATTTTTATCTCATTATATCCAGAATATGCATCTAAGAAATTTAAGAGTTCATGACAAGCGGTAGAATTAATTAGTTGATCTATATGCGGTAAAGAAAATGAATCTTTGGGGCATGCTTCATTAAGGTTAGTATAATATACACACACTCGCCACTTTCTATTTTTCTTTGAGACTACAACAGTATTAGCTAATCAATCAAGGTACTTTACCTCTCGAATTGAATCAACTTTCAGAAATTTCTATACTTCCTCTTGAATTACCTAATTTTTGTATGCTCGTTTCTTTCATTTCTTTTGCTTTACCGGGGTATGTATTGGATCTTCATTTAACTTGTAAGTCATCATCTCCAGTGGTATACTTGCCATATCTGAATGTGACCAGGAAAAACATTCAACGTTAGCACGTAAAAATTTAATGAACTTACTTTTCATTTCCTGGCTCAAGTTTGTTCCAACATAGACTATTCTGTCAGGTTAGTGGACGAACAATATAATAGCTGCAAGCGCTTTTGTAGTTGTTTTGATAGTTTCTTGCCCATCTGGATCCCGGATCACGTCGGGTCTTACATCTATATCTTCTTCATTCATCGTACTTTCAGTTGGAGTAGAAGACAAGTTCTCCTCAACTGAACACTGTAATTTCTATTTTTCATGTCCATCTTTCGATGTTCCACTAGCCATAACTACTGTGTTGGTTTCTCGTGTTGCTTGCTGGTCTCCCTTGATCTGACGAATTCCCCAATGTGATGGAAATTTGATAACCTGATGTAATGTGGATGGCACTGTGTCTATGTCATGAATCTGTGGCCTTCCTAAAACTATGTTATAAGCGATGTCTGCATCCACCACTTGAAATTTGGTATCTTTCACGACACCCTCGGCGAATGTCGATAACATAATTGCTCCCTTTCTTATAACACTTGAATTGTCGAACCCAGACAAAGATAGAGCCTTGGATATCACATGATTAGTCTCTTGAATTTCATTCACCACTCTTAGTAATATGATATTTAAAGAGCTACCTATATCAATCAAAACTCGCTTGAAGTTAGTACCATGAACAAGTAAAGATATTACCAGCGCATCATTTTGAGAGATGAACAAGCCATCTGCATCCTCATCGTCAAATGTTATGTTGTCTCCTTCCAAGACTTTTCGAACCCATTTTTCGTGTGTTACTGAGATCTTGGATTTCCTTTTCGCTTTCGTGTATGTTACTACATTGACCTCCCCTTACCCCCGGTTATAATATTCACCGTGTTTTTTGCGATAGTGACTTTGGTGGTTCTTGCCTATTTTTCATGTAGGACTGCTTTCCATTCTCACTAAATAGGTCGGTGAGATAACCTTTTTTCAGTAAATAATCAACCTTGGCTTGTAGGAGCCTGCAGTCTGTTGTTCTACGACCATGATCATTCTTGAATTCACACCAGAATTCTTGACTTCTTTTGCTTGGATATGTGCTCATTTCTTTTGGTCATCATACCTTATCACCCATAACTCTTAGCACAACTACTAACTCGGACGTACTGACGTTGAAATTATAATCTCCTATTCTTGATCGGAAATTTTGATCGTTGCTCCTTGTTATATCCCGCTCCTTTCCGAATCGGGAAGAAGAACTTTCCTCCTTTTGTCTTGATACCTGATCAAATCATGCATGTTCTGGTTTTGCTCCAAGATCTCGTCCCATGGGTCCTATGTAAGGTTCGTACCTATTTTGTTTTTCAGATTTCCTTTCTAATTCTAAACGTCTAGATCCGAACCTTTCCTCCACCTTCAACTGGGATACTGTATCTTCTTCTATTCGTAACTTTGTGTTGTACTTATTATAAATATCATTCCAAGTTGTAGCAGGAAATTCCCGTAGGCTTTCCTTTAGTCTTCTCGTGGCTTCTGAACTTTTCTCATTCAAATTGCTTGAAAGTGCCATTACTGCCCAATTATTAGGTATACGAGGCAACATCATTCTTTCTCACTGGAATCGATCCATAAATTCTCTGAGCAATTATGTACTCTCTTGCTTTACCTTAAAGATATCTTCCATTCTTTTCTCTATTTATTGAGCTCCCGAATGTGCTTTTATGAATAAATTTGCAAGCTAAGTAAACGAGTCAATTGAATTTTAAGGTAACAGATAATACCATGCCAATGTCCCTTTCGTAATGGTTTTACCAAATTTATCCACCAATATGGATTTGATTTCTTGTTTGGTTAAATCGTTGCCCTTGACTCCTATAGTAAATGCGGTGACATGATCTCGCGGCGGGTCAGTAGTACCATCATACTTAGGAATATTAGGCATCTTGAACTTCTTTAGTATTGGTAACGGTGTTGCACTTAGCTTCCATAGTTGTTGTAAGTACTTGTCAATATCCACTTCTTTAATTACGGGTGGTACTCTTGGTATTTGCTCTATCTGCTCGTTTTGTTCCTTGAGATATTTCTACAAGTTTAGTACTAGATTTTGTAAATTAGAATAATTTTATCATACCTGACACTCCGCCTCCAGAATTAATTGCTATTTTCCCGCTTCTAGAATTTTCAAGCCCTTAATGAGGGTTTACAGTCGTGTTCACTGGTGGTGGAACCTGAACAATACTTGGCAGCCCACTTACAAATGCACACAAGGCTTCACCAATCTATTAAGTAATAAATTGCTTCAAGTTATCTTGCTCATTTGACTGTTTATCAATATTTTGTCCAGCGTTATGATTAGCAGATTTGACAAGTGAATTTTCTCGTGAACATGGTGGAGTAGTTGCAGGTGTGTGATGTGGAGGAGTTCCTCCTTGTTTTCTTTCTTGTTCTCCATCACCCACCTGAATAATTTCATTAGTAGTAGGCATGATTCGTTGATACAAACAAAATATGGAAAGTAAAAAAGATTACTAGAGTCCCCGGCAACGAAACCAATTTAGTTAACCAAAAAATAGTTTTTGTAGTCAAAGCAAATAATAGAATAATTTGGATTTTTAATAACCAATTTTACTTCACTTTTTCTAATATAGATGAATAAGGAATAATGGAAATAAAATATTGAGAGAATAAGGAAAAAGAAATCTTATTGATAATCACAACTTCTTTTCAAAGAGAGAAAAAGATTCTTCAAATATTAGAGAATACAATGTAAGTGATAAAGAGTATAATTTTGTGAATTCCTTAATGATGCTACAAAATATGGTAAGGTGGATTTATATAAAGGTATAATATGTAACTATTTTACCCTACTTGATTCATGTCCGTTACTAATATTAATTATATTAATTGCACGTTACTTGAGTAATTTGTAACGGTTATGCTAATAATAGCCAATCCCGTATAATTAGGGATTATGTCGATTTTCTTTCTATATCCGTAGCTACTAACGAATCTTCGTCCTTTGCAGTCTCTAATTTTGCATCCCATATCTATGTCTTCTTTCCCTGTTGTCAGATGCAGTACCTTTGTAAACAATCTCGCGGGTGTTTCACCCATGCCTCTTCATTCTACTTTATTGCTCTTACTCTGGTACCACTTGTCAGCACATCATTAATCCACGCGTCGAGTCTATTTTTCTACCAATATAATTTTTATTAGTAAGAATAATACCTTAATCTAACGAGGGGGAATGGAGTCAATTTAGATATGAAAGAACATTTCAGAGAAAAGAAACCCTTGTGTTTCTTTGAGAACTCCTTTGATAATCATCAAGTGAAGAGAAATGAGAAGTCCTTAATGTAATATCCTGATATTATCAAATTCTTGTTCGTAGTGGTTTCAACAAGAATTATTTTAAAGTAATATCCTGACTATACACACACACACACATATATCTATCTATCTATCTATATATATATATATAGGATAAAATTGGTTAGCGACAGTTGAACGAATGATGAAGTGACACGGGGAACTGAAGACAAGTAGGATGTGAGTCAGCAAATAGCTGGCACCGGATGAAAGCATTTGACTGGTACTGGATGAATCTCGAATACAGAGTAGCCGATAAAAATTCAAAGAATTGTCATCGTGTTGCATTCAATGAGAAGCCATTATAGAGAATATCTGCATTCATAACCAACCATTATGCAATCATCAATGACAGTTTTATTCTCATTTAAGAGGAGCTTGATTTGGGGATCTTGTCTCCCTAAATAAAGATATAAATAGGAGAATTACGATTCATTGTAACAAACATAACATTCTGTACACAAAAGCTTAAGTCAGCTCTTATCTTATAAAAATTATTTGTCTTTATTCTTGAATATTGGTCTCCCTTCCGTCACCGGAGAGGCTAAATTCATAGCAGGCTTATATTTCCTTTAATTTTGATTCATAATCTTATTTATGTTCATGTTTATTTCATATTTATGGATTAAATTGATTCACGTATCTATAAACTACGTTACAAATTCAATTGTATTGTTTTACGGGTAAACAGTTTGGCGCCCACCATGGGGCATAGACAATTGTGTAATTGCTTTGATCCATTTATCTGTTACTAAGCAAATTTTGATTCCTTAGAAAAAAAATCAGATATGGTAGCTAATGATGTCAACAATGTCTACAATGTTGGAGCGCACAATGAACATGAAGATGTGTTCCAGCATGATGACTCAACTAGTGAAACCCACAATGAAGGAGATGAAATAAATCTAGTTCGTGAAGGTCAGAATCCTCGACATATGAGGAGGCCAACTCTTGATGATGCGGATGATGAACACGTTGTTGAAACGGTCAAAATCTTGAGAGAGCAACAAAGAGAGATTATGGATCACCTCTTAAGACAAGATTAGGTGATGACAAAGTTGAAGCAGGCGTTATCACGTTCTTCCAATAATGCTAACGAAAGATCTCTAATTCCTCCTAGATTTCACGTAAATCAAACAGTTCAAAGAGACAATAAGGAGACTTCAAGGGAGGAGTTCTATTTCAACAAGGCAGGAGGTACTGGTGGTGGATATGAAAACAACAACTCAAATGACCCTTTCAAAACTGAGCTCATGAGATTCATGAGGGAAATGAATGAACGAATGGACCAAAACGCTAAAAAGCTCCATGCTCGAATGGATCAGATCCCAGGAGCGCTGTCAGTGTTAAAGGAAACAGATTCCAAGAAGTATACACAGTTGCCGTTTAAACCAAGTGCGACTCTGGGGTTGATCCCAAAGAGGTTTAACATTCTAGATATACCAAAATATGATGGGACTTCTGATCCACAGGAACACAACATCACCTACACTACGACACTAAAGGAAACGGGTTGGCCCAGCATGCGATTGAATCTATTTTGCTGAAGAAGTTAGGTGAAACCCTGACGAAGGGTGCTTTAACTTGGTATTCTCTCTTACCTGAGCTTTCCATTGATTCTTTTGAAATGCTTGCAGATTCATTTATCAAAGCTCATGCTGGAGCAAGAAAGGTCAAGGTAAGGAAGGTGGATATATCCAGAATATCCCGAGGTTAATCCGAACTGTTGGGAGAGTTCGTGATCCTATTTCAGAAGGAAATGATAGTTTTACCAGTGGTACATGATGAGTGGGCAGCAGAGGTATTTACAAAGGGTCCCAAACCGTTGAGCTCCGACGCCTCCTGTAAATTGAAGGAAAGCTTGCTAGAATTTCAGGCAACCAAATAGGCAGATGTTCACAATCACTACGAGTCAAAGATCAGAATAGAAGATGATCAACATGGCTCCTCGGTGTCTTCCAAAGGACGAATCATGATCAGAATCAAGATAAATTTAAAAATGATTTTGATGCAGATCGGAGGTCCTCTAGAAATCACTTTCAACCTTTGAGAGGGCCAATGGACATGGAAATAACGGTTTTCAGTCATCGGATAGGTTCATTTTTGATAGAATAATGGATTGTGGTCGGAGTAGTAGATCATTACTGGAAAATGTGGCGTCGGAGTTCTGAGATTCATCATATCCCAGGTTATCCAATTATAATTTCAATATCAGCTTGGTAGAATTGTTGTTTGCTATGAGGAATATTAAAGAAGCTAGGTTCCCGAAATCAATCCGATTGGATCCCAGGCAAAACAATCCTAATCTATGGTGTGAGTTCCATGGAACTCACGGCCACAGGACGAGGGACTGTTGATACCTTCGTGAAGAAGTAGCAACATTATTGAAGAGTGGTCACCTTAGAGAGTGTTTGAGTAACCGTGCCAAGAAACAATATGGGAGAAACAGGGACGTTGCAGAACCATCAAAACCGGCTGCAGGGTCACTTCGTATGACGATAAACATGATCTTCAATGGAGATGAAGTAAATGGGGTGACGAAGACATCGGTGAATCATGGCAAGAGGATATGAGAGGTTTCAGAAGATGACATCACC
The DNA here is from genome assembly GCA_000715115.1 of Nicotiana otophora. Classification (NCBI taxonomy): domain Eukaryota; kingdom Viridiplantae; phylum Streptophyta; class Magnoliopsida; order Solanales; family Solanaceae; genus Nicotiana; species Nicotiana otophora. Next base: position 43,480 of record AWOL01S0005811.1, read on the forward strand.
TTCACAGAAGATGATGATGATGGATTTTGTCTACCACACAATGATGCTCTGGTAATAATCTCTGAATGTTTTAGATTTCAAAATTAAGCGTGTTTTGGTTGATTCAGGAATTGCATCCAACATTATAGAATGGAGAATTTTGGAGAAAGAAAAGTTAACCGAAAACATCATTTCGACGACAAAACTTTTAGCTGGTTTTAACTTAACAAGTGTGAAAACACGAGGAGAAATTTTACTACGCACACATGCCGAAGGAGTAATGGAGACCACTCTTTTCAAAGTGGTAGATGTCGACATGGGCTATAATGTAATCCTCAGAAGGCCATGGATACATGAAATGAAGGCTGTACCTTCAACATACCATCAACTATTATAATTTTCAACACCAGAAGGGATCAAGAAGATTAGAGGAGATCAACCGACTGCAAGAGAAATGAACGTAGTGACTGTTTCTAGTAGAAAGTACAAAGAGAGAAGCAAATAACAATTACAGGAACCAGTGCCTTCTTCCATCTCGGTTGACGATGATAAAGACAAGGAGTCATCGAAATTATATCAGGTACCAAGGTCTTTTCAGGTACCAGAGGAGACAGATGCGACCAAATTAAATGCAGAAGAGCTCGAACAAGTGGCCTTGTTCGAAGAATTCTTGGAAAGAAAATTCCACTTAGGAATGGGGTTGAGTCCCGAACTCAGGTTAAAAATTATGGATTTTTTGCAATCTAACGTTTATTGTTTTGCATGGTCGCATTCAGATATGACAGGTATTCCATTGGTATTGGCTGTCCACAAGCTGAGTTTGGATTCTAACTTCCCTCCGGTAAGGCAGAAGAAATGATGGATAGCATAGGTCAGAAACCAAATTTAGTTGGGTGTGGATGGCTACTGTGAAGTTAATTCAACCAGCTTAATTTGGGATTGGAGGAACTAGTGTATAGAATATCTAAGGCATGGCAAATTACTTGAGGATCCAAAAGCATTTCGAGCACCACGGACCAAGACAACTCGTTACTGTGTTGTTCACGGTCAGCTATACAGGAGGTCGTTCCAAGGACCATTAGCTCAGCTGTAAGACCCCATAAAATATTTCCAAGGAATTTAAGGTTTCGTGGTGCCGATGTAGGCTTACGTGTTTGAGGCTTGTAGAAATGTTTCGCGGTGAGCTTGTGGGGACGCTTTGTGTAGAGTCGTGGTATTGTGATACACCTCCACCCGCATATATCAGGGTGAGGCGGTTGGGCCGCTTTGTGTAGGTATTATGGTATTGTGATACACCTCCACCCATATATATTAGGGTGAGGAGGCAGGGCCGCTTTGTGTAGAGTTGAGTGTACCATGATTGCACCTCCACCCGCATATATTGGGGTGAGGTAGCAGGGGCACTTTGTTTAAAGGTAGTTGTCGAGGATACCTGACTAAAGAATTTATAAATGTTATTGAATGCTTTTAATAAATTTGATGTGGCTTTAGTGGCTAACTAAGTCTTTTATTGTTACCATGATTCATCATATTCATGTTGTACTTCTAAGTCCTTGAATGGGTGTTTTGGTTTTCTTACTAGTACTATTCCATATGTACTAACGTCCCTTTTGTCGGGGGCGCTGCATATTCAATGGATGCAGGTAGTTCGTCAGTGGGCGATTTTGATCCTCGTTAGCAGTTATTCTCTGTTCAGCAGATTTAGGTGTACCCTAATCTGTTCCGGGCTACTTGTAATTTGACGTTGTACTTTTACGTTTTGAGGTATAGCCAGGGCCTTGTCACCGGCCCTTCCATTCTTCTCTTCTGTTGTACTTAAAGGCTTCGTAGATAGGTTGTAGGTAGTGTTTGATGTTGGGTAATGAAATAGAAGTGTCGGTATGTGGCAAACATGTTTTTTATCATATCTATAAACTTGTAATATTTTGGAAGTCGTAAATGAATCTCTTTTGAATAATGGGAAAAGAATGGGAAACACTTGACTCTTCTCATGTCTATTTCTTGTACTGATTCTTATATTATTAATGGGCAAGGTTGGGTAGAAGGCATCTAATAGGCTTACTTAACCGGGGTATCTCGATTGAGCTTTGGCCGGGCTCCCCAAGGTCGGGGCGTGACAAACTTGATACTAGAGCCTAAGGTTTTAAAGTGCCCTAGGATGTCTCAGAGCCGTGTCTAGTTGAGTCCTTCTTATCGGTATGTTGTCGACCACATGTATAATGAGGAGACTACTTAGACATTTAGGAATATCAACCTTCTTTGATACTCCAGATCGTGCGATAGTGCTCAAGATAGGAAGCTAATTTCCTCGTCATGTCTCATTTTCCAGATCAGTAATCCATGAGTTAGAAGCAGCGATGAGGGAATGCCCCACCATTGAATTTGGGGGAGATTGCACGAGAGTTTGTTAGGATAATGTGTCGAGCCATGGAAGGATTGGAAGAACTTATTTCTAAGGGAAGTGTCCTTGTTCCTATCAATGTCACCGCACTACCGGATCATGTGGTGAGAGCGCCTAAGAAATAAAAGAGGGTTGTTGGTACTAATGAACTGGATTGTTTGATTTGCAAGAAGCGTCACATGGGTAGATGTTGGGTGACACTTAAAATATGCGATGGTTGTGGAAGAGGGGGCACAAGAAGAACTAATTCCCTAGGTTAGGTGCACCTAGCCCGGTTTGCCCGAAATGCGGGCGGGAATAATTTGCATCGTGTTGTGAGTATGATCACCAATGTGTTAGGGGTGGTAGATTTGGGAAATTCCAAAGTACTGCACCGCAAACCAGTATAGAGATTGTCACTCCCGCCATGATGTCTTGGAGGAGGGATAAGGGGGATGCTTACGATGTACGCAGAAAGGGTAAATATCAGGTTAGTGGCGATTCAGTTTAGTGGACCTCATCCATGTTGCGTGAAGTGTAGGAGATGTCATTCGGGGGTATGTCACTATGATACTAATGTATGTTACAGATGTGGAGTCAGGGAGCATCAGTAAAGGCACTACCCCGTCAATCAAAAGTTACCAAGTAAGTTACTCCTTAGTACATCATTCTGAACACTACATACTCCTTAGTACATCCGTTGTTTTGTGATTCAAATTCTTGTGTTTGCCCGTCTTAGTATAACTTTCATGTCCCCTTAGGACATTTCACAGTAAGTGGCTCACTTTGTTCCTAGTATTGTAGTTGCCGAGGACATGGCCTGGGATTGCAGTTTGGGAGTTATCATAGCAGAAACATGTCCAGCTTATAACAAATGTTTATTTTCTCTACACCTCTACAACATGTATTAACTGTGTTCCTTAGTTAGTGAATTCATTATGCTAGTTTCCTGATATTTGTTGGATAACCATGAGAGGTCTCATCCTTCCATATGTTGCTGAAACACTTCCTTTTTCATAAGGGTCCTTAATAGGAAATCCGTCAAGACCAAATGCACCTTTGGGGGTTATCATAGCATCACATCTGCTTCTCATGTTTTCCTATCTTTCATTAGCATCTGGGTACTTTTCAAGTCAAAAATAAAATCCATGGCGAACTCATTATGAACATCTGCAAACCTTCCATGATTATTTTATAGTGTCTCCCCGGGTTCCGTTATCTTTAAACACTCATCTTCTAGAATCATTGACTATGTCATTGTCATGTGCGGAGAGTTTACTATCCTTTCCACATCCTTGGATGGATAAGAGTTATTTGTCTTTCTCCTCGGAGCATCATATCACCCATTAGAACCTTTCTAACCAATGATGGCATCATGATGATTAACCATGCCAGCGCTATTGGTAGTAACCTTCTTGTTCCTTAGGATATAACCTCCTGAAATGCCCTTCTCCTTACATTGATGGATTCTTGAATAATTCCAGCACAATCTCGAACCACGTTGTTTCTATTTGTAGTTAATCTATCGAGAGTTGTAGGTTCAAACATGTCAAAAAAGAAGCATCGTTCCATGATCGAACTTATTGGGTAGGAACTCTATAGTCATATTCATTCTAGCACATCGCAGAATAATGGTTGAAGGTCGCCAAGGGTTTAGTTTGGGTGTCTGACATAGGGATCTAGAGTTAAAGAAAGTGAACAGGTTATTCTCAAGATTTTCTCCATGAAGATACTATGTGAATTGTTAATAAAGGTAAGATAGGTGTAGCTTACATTTGGGCCTTATGGAAATCTAGAAAGAAACAGGCCAAGCTATGTGTGTGATGTCCCCCATTGTTGTTCTCCATGCATCCGATGTTTCATGTGTCTACGTCAAGGAGGGTAGCTGGGAATCGCTTGTCTATCGTTCCGGTGGAAGATATGGAAGGTAAAGTTAATGGGTAACTGGATTATGAGAGGTACCTAATTGTCATCCTTGCTATATAAGTCCGAAAGTTGAGATCGCCTCCGTCAAGTGCTGTAGCTACGTCTATGAGTCGAGGAGGTCACTTCTATGGCCGACTGTGTTGTGGAAAGAAAATATTCTCACTCATTTGTAGAGCCAAATGGTTTTGGTTCAAAAGGTACTTTCTCTGTGTTATGATTTAAATGTGTACAATTCATGTCAAGATACCACCTTTGTTAATGTAATGTCCTTAATGTTGAGGTCGATATTATTAATATATATATTGTGATATTAATATATATATATATATATATATA
>AWOL01S0005811.1:56391-116421 GCA_000715115.1 Nicotiana otophora
GTGTGTGTGTGTGTGTGTGTGTGTGTGTGTGTGTGTGTATGGGGTAAAATTGGTCAGCGATAGTTTATCGAATGATGAAGTGACACGTGGAACTGAAGACGTGTAAGATGTGAGTCAGCAGATAGCTGACACCGGATGCCAGCATTTGAATGGTGCTGGATGAATCTCGAAGACGGAGTAGCCGATGAAAATTCAAAGAATTGTCATCGTGTTGCATTCAATGACCAGCCATTACAGAGAATATCTTCATTCATATCCAACCGTTATGCAACTATCAATGATGGTTTTATTCTCATTTAAGAGGATCTTGATTTAGGGATCTTGTCTCCCTAAATAAAGATATAAATTGGAGAATTGGGATTCATTGTAACACACAAAACATTTTGTACACAAAAGCTTTAGTCAGCTCTCATCTTATAAAAATTATTTGTCTTTATTCTTGAATATTGGTCCCCCTTCCGTCACCGGAGAGGCTAAATTCATAGCCAGGCTTGTATTTACTTTATATTTGTTTCATAATCTTATATATGTTCTTATTTATTTTATATTTCTGGATCATATTAATTCATGTTTCTAGAAACAACGTTACAAATTTAAATGTATTGTTTTACAGGTAAACAGTTTGGCGCCCACCGTGGGGCATAGACAATTGTGTAATTGCTTTACTATTTATCTGTTACTAAGAAAATTTTGATTCCTTTCGTAGAAAAAAAATTAGATATGGCAGCTAATGATGTCAGCAATGTCTACAATGTTGGAGCGCACAATGAACATGAAGATGTTTTCCAGCGTGATGACTATACAAGTGAAACCCACAATGAAGGAGATGGAACAAATCTAGTTTACGAAGGTCAAAATCCTCAACATATGAGGAGTCCAACTCTTGATGATGCAGATGATGAACACGTTGTTGAAACGATCAAAATCTGGAGAGAGATACAAAGAGCGATTATGGATCACCTCTCAAGACAAGATTAGGTGATGACAGAGTTGAAGCAGGCGTTATCTTTTGATCCACAGGAACATAACATGACCTACACTACGATAGTAAAGGAAACATCTTGGCCCAATAGGAGATTGAATTTGTTTTGCTGAAGAAGTTAGGTGAAACCCTGACGAAGGGTGTGTTAAGTTGTTATTCTCTCTTACCTGAGTTTTCCATTGGTTCTTTGGAAATGCTTACAGATTTATTTATCAAAGCTCATGCTGGAGCAAGAAAGTTCAAGGCAAGGAAGGTGGATATATTCAGAATATCCCGAGGTGAATCCGAACTGTTGCGAGAGTTCTTGATCCTGTTTCAGAATGAAAGAATTGTTTTACCAGTGGTACAGGATGATGGGCAGCAGAGGCATTTACTAAGGGTCTCAAACCGTTGAACTCCGACGCCTCCCATAAATTGAAGGAAAGCTTGCTAGATTTTCAGGTAACCACATGGGTAGATGTTCACAATCGCTACGTGTCAAAGATCATAATAGAAGTTGATCAACTTGGCTCCTCGGTGTCTTCCGAAGGACGAAATCGTGATCTAAATCAAGATAAATTTAAAAATGATTTTGATGCAGATCGGAGGTCCTCTAGAAATCATTTTCAACCTTACGAGAGGGCTGATGGGAATGGAAATAAAGTTTTTCAGTTATCAGATAGGTTCATTTCTGATATAATAGCAGATCGTGGTCGGAGTATCAGATCGTTGCTGGAAAAAGTGGCATCGGATTCTCGAGATTCAGCATATCCCAGGTTATCAAATTACAATTTCAATACCAGCTTGGTAGAATTGGTGTCAGCTATGAGGAATATTAAAAACGCTAGGTTCTCAAAATCAATTTGATTGGATCCTAGCCAAAAGGATCCTAATCTATGGTGTGAGTTCCATGGAACTCATGGCCGCAGGACTGGGGACTGCCGATACCGTCGTGAAGAAGTAGCAACATTATTGAAGAGTGGTCACCTTAGAGAGGTTTTGAGTGACTGTGCCAAGAACAACTATGGGAGAAACCGGGATATTGGAGAAGTAAATTGGGTGACATGTTATGCAGCAAAGTAGACGAAGACATCAGTGACTCATGGCAAGAGGATTTGAGAGGTTTCAGAAGATGACATCACCTTCACAGAAGATGTTGTTTATTGACTTCTTCTATCGCACAATGATGCTCTGGTAATTTCTCTCAATGTTTTAGATTACAAAATTAAGCGTATTTTTTTTTATCCAGGAATTTCAGCCAACATTATACAATGGAGAGTTTGGGAGAAAGCGAAATTAACCAAAAAAATCATTCCGGCAATAAAACTTTTACCTGGTTTCAACTTAACAAATGTGACAACTCGAGGAGAAATTTTGCTACCCACACATGCCGAAGGAGTAATGAAGACCACCCTTTTCAAAGTGGTAGATGGCTACATAAGATATAATGTAATCCTTGGTAGACCATGGATACATGAAATGAAGGTTGTACCTATAACATACCATCAACTATTAAAATTTCCAACACCAGAATGGATCAAGCAGATTAGAGGTGATCAACCGACTGCAAGGGAAATAAACGCTGTGACTGTTTCCAGTAGCAAGGGCAAAGAGATGAGCAAATAGCAATTACAGGTACCGATGCCTTCTTCCATCTCGATTGAAGATGATAAAGATAAGGAGTCATTAGAACTATATCAGGTACCAAGGTCTTTTCAGGTACCGAGGGAGACGAATGCGACCAAATCAACTGCAAAAGAGCTCGAACAATTGGCCTTGTTTAAAGAATTCTTGGAAAGAAAATTCCACTTAGGAATGGGGTTGAGTCCCGAACTCAGGTTAAAATTATGGATTTTTTTAAATATAACGTTGATTGTTTTGCATGGCTGCATTCAGATATGACAGGTATTCCATTATAAGTGGTTGTCCACAAGCTGAGTTTGGATCCTAACTTCTCTCCGGTAAGACAGAATAAACGATCGATAGCATAGGTCAAAAACAAGTTGTCAAGGAAGAGGTAACCCGATTACTGAATATAGGTTCAATTCGAGAGGTAAATTATCCCGATTTGCTAGATAACGTAGTGGTAGTGCCTAAAAAGAAAAATAAATTTAGAATGTGTGTAGATTAGAAAGATTTAAATAAGGCATGCCCTAAAGACTCTTTTCCGTTGCCAAACATTAATCAAATGATTGATGCTACGACTAGGCATGGGTTAATGCGTTTTCTTGATGCTTATTATATGTATACTCAAATTATGATGGACCCGGAAGAAGACTTCTTTCATCACGAATTTTGACAGATATTAGTATAATGTGATGCCATTTGGGCTTAAAAATGCCGAAGCCACTTATCAAAGGCTTGTTAATAAAATATTTGAAAAATAAACAGGTAAGACAATGGAAGTTTATATCAACGACACGTTAGTTAAGTCTCTTAATGCAGGATATCATATGAAATATCTCCAAGAGACATTTGATATTCTGCGAAAATACAGCATGAAGCTCAATCTGGAGAAGTGCGCCTAGAGTTGGTTCTGGTAAGATTTTGGGGTTTCTGGTTTCTCAAAGAGGAATCAAAGTAAACCCCAATAAAATCAAAGCCATTGAGAATATCCAAGATTAATTAACAAGTATGAAGGAAGTACAGAGGTTAACCGGTAGATTGGCGGCTCTAAGCAAGTTCTTCTCAAGGTCTTCGGAGCAGTTCCATCACTTCTTTTCACATCTGAAATGGAAGAACAATTTTGTGTGGACTCCGGAATGCCAACAAGCATCGAAAAACCTAAAAAGGTACCTGGCCAATCCTCTGTTGTTGTCAGAATCGAAAAAAGGTGTGCAACTTTTGATTTATCTAGCAGTCTCGGAAGTAGCAATAAGTGCTGTTTTGGTCCAGGTAGAAGAAGGTATGCAATTTTCAATTCATTCTGTTAGTAAAATATTAGGAGGAGCGGAGACATGATATCCGCACCTCGAAAAGTTGGCTTTAGCTCTTGTAGTTGCCTCTCGAAAGAATAGGCCTTATTTTCAATGTCATCCTATAGCCGTTGTGATGACCTTTCCCTTGAGGAATGTTCTTCATACACCTGAGTTGTCGGGTCGTTTGGCTAAATGGGCAGTCAAAGTTAGTGAATTTGACATTGAATACAAGCCCAATACTGCAATCAAGTCACAAGTTTTGGCCGACTTCATGCTAATTTTAGTCCTTAGCTGCTAATGAAGTAGTGTTGGTATCGGGAACTGTATCAGGAGTTTGGACCTTATTTATGAATGGAGCTTCCAACGTAAAAGGGTCCAGTATCGGGGGGTAGTATTAATCACTTCTTCGGGGGAAACCCTATGACAGTTCATTAGAACTGTGCAACTAAGTAAAATGAAGCCAAGTACAAGGCTTTGGTTGCAGGACTTGAACTGGCTCGGGAATTTGGTTCCGAGGTCATCGAAATAAAGTGTGACTCCCATCTGGTGGTGAACCATGTATACGAAATTTTTGATACCAAGGAGGAGCGCATGCAACAATATTGGAACAAGGTTCAAGTATTACTTTACTGGTTCAGAGAGTGGTCAATCATCCACATTCCAAGAGAAGAAAATATGGAGGCAGACACATTGGCTAATTTGGGTTCGTCCATGAAAATGAAAGGATATGATTCTGGTGCGGTGGTTCAATTATTGCATTTGGTGTTGGATGTGGATGGATACTGTGAAGTTAACTCAACCAACTTAATTTGGGATTCGAGGAACAAGTTTATAGAATATCTAAGGCATGGAAAATTATCTGAGGATGCAAAAGCATTTCGAGCACTACGGACCAAGGCAGCTCGTTACTGTCTTGTTCATGGTCAGCTATACAGGAGATCATTCCATGGACCATTGGCTTAGTGTTTAGGGGTGTCAGAGGGTGACAATGTAATGGCATAAGTTCAAGAAAGAGTGTGCGGGAACCATTCCGGTGCAGACTCATTGGTTCTCAAGTTAATAAGAGCTTGCTACTATTGGCCTCGGATGGAGCAAGACGTAAAGACATTTGTACAAAAGTACGATAAATGTCAACGCCATGCACAATTAGTGCATCAACCAGTGGAAATATTGTATTCGGTGGTGTCACCATGGCCATTCATGAAATGGGGGATGGACATAGTCGGTCCCTTACCACTAGGACCCGGTAAGGTAAAATATCATTTCGTTTTAACTGATTATTTTACTAAATGGGTTGAAGTGGGGTTTTACCACAAGATCAAAGAACCTGAAGTGATCAATTTTATATGGGTTCACATCGTCTGCCGATTTGGAATACCAAAAGAAATTGCTTGTGACAATGGGACATAGTTTATAGGTTCCAAAGTAACAAAGTTTTTCAAATGATTGAAAATCAAATGAATTGCATCTTCATCATACCACCTGAGTGCTAATGGACATGCGGAGTCAACCAACAAGGTAACTATCCAGACCCTTAAAAATAGGTTAGAAGATGTTAAAGGCAAGTGGCCAGATGAGCTACCGGATGTGTTGTGGGCATATTGGACCACATCAAAGTCGATAACGAGTGAAACACACTTCTCACTCGTATACGAATCAGAGGCTTTGATCCCGGTGGAAGTGGGGGGACCGTTTTTAAGGTTTACCCAAGAAAACGAAGAGACAAACAATGAAACATTCCTGGTTAAACTATATTTTCTAGAAGAGCACCAGAATCTGGAATGTGTAAGGATGGTTGCACAAAATCAAAGGATGGAAAGGTATTACAACCATAGAGAAAATATTCGATATTTCAAAGTTGGGGATTTGGTTCTGAGAAAACTTACTCAAAGTACTCGGGAAGTTAACGCTGGGAAGCTGGTGCCAACATGGGAAGGGCCTTACTTGGTTTTAGCTAACCGGTAAAGGTTCATATGAATTGGAAAATCAAGATGGAGTTAAATTGCTAAGCAATTGGAACTTGACTCGCCTCAAAAGGTATTACTGCTGAAGATCGTTGTTGATAGTGAAAGTTTGTGCTGCATTGTTTTCCCTTCGACAAGTTTTTGTCCCAACTGGATTTTTCTGGCAATATTTCTAATGAGGCAATAATGTAAAGCATACTATGAAGGAAGGGTCATCGACAAATGCAAGACTTCCAGTATTCGAATTTTCATACTTAGCATCAGAACACTGGGGAAGGGGTAAATAATACATGACAGGACTCTAAAAGTGTTACGAAGACCGATGAGTGTTAGAACTGGGATCAATGTTTTATCAGGACTGGGGACTGCATGATCAACCCCGTAGAAATAAGTTGTACAAGTTAGTCACATGTATTGGCAGCTTTATTTAGTTAAGAAAAAGAATGTTTATATAAGTGTACTTTTAAATATAGAGGGAATAAATCAAAGTCCTTTTATTTTTATCTTATTTCTTGTTAGAATGATAAGTTAATTTACTTTATCATTTGAAAGTTAGTTAAAACTTCAAATGCTTATGCCAGAATAAATAGGAGACGTCCTCTTCAAGAGCACTGTAAACATAAGGACCCTATCTTATGAAACCCACATAGCCAAAGGGTATATTTCGGAAGTGTTAATGCATGGAATCAAAAGCTATCAGATTTGAAAAAGTTCTAGAAACTTTGTCAGTTAAAAGGAATATTTTTTGCGCAACACTTAAGCAAAGAATTGCTTTCATTAATTAAAATACCAAACTTAATAAAGAAGTTTAGACATAGTTACAAAAATAAGTAAAAACAATATATATATATATATATATATATATATATGTCAATTATCTTTGCTGCTAGAGACCAAATGGAGGGAAGAGTCTTCATTTTCTTTTCCAAGAGAAGGTTGTTCTGCTTCCGGTTCAGGGCCTTCATCCACTTCATCTTCCTCTCCGGTTCCCGAATACTCAGAGTTGGTATTCGACGAGTTAGAAGCAACAGGATGAGCAGGGAGGTTCTCGTAAGCAGTTGTCTCCAACTCTCGGGCCTTGTTAATGCATTTGTCGATATTAGCAATGCTTTCTTTAGCCTCCTCCAAAGTCTTCCTCTTCTTATGATTTATGGCATAGGGTTTCTCAAAGAGGGCATATTATTCTTCGTCTTGGACTTTAGCTCGGATTTTTTCAAATCTTTGATTAGAGCTTTCCATTTTTAGCTTTCATAATGCTAATTTTGGAATCAAGCTCAACATTGGTGGTCTAGTGAAGTTGATTCTGCTCCATGACTCGTTTGAGTCTTTCTTCCATTCTTTCCTTCCTCTCCTCGGCAGCATTGGTCTCCTCTATTTTGGAGCGTAAGCTAGCCTCCAAATTCATATCTTGCTCTATGAACGTAGACTCACGCTCGATAGTAGCGGCCATAATATCATGAAGTTTGTCCATTTAGCCTTAGTATCTTTAAGGTCTTCATGTAATTGAATAACTTCTTGGTTGTGGGCCATTCTATCTTGCTCGGACTACTGCAAGTGGGCCTCAAGATCATCCATTTGAGCAATTTTTTCCTCTAGCACCGAGAGGCGCTCGGCAAGCTGACTCCGTTCAGCCAAAAGTCGATCTCGTTCTGAAGTGAGTGCTTGTTTATCCAAGATCAACCTTTGCAGGCCTTCGGAAACAAGAAGGTTGGCTTGAAGAGGTTAAAGCTAAGGTTATTAATTCAAATTATAATAGATGAAGAATTGTATGAGATGGTTATATTGATTTTTGTGCCGAGCGATGCAGGCTGTTGTTTAGCAAATATTCACTGGAGAGGGAGTCCATCTTTATCCAATCATTTTCTAAGGCTAGTGGCTTAGATAATTGAGAAGCTCCACAGGTTTGGAAAGTATATGACACTCATTCGAAACCGAAATAATGACACTTCGTTTTCCATGAGGGTCTTGAGTGGGTGCCTGATGAGTGGTGATTTTACCATTTATTTTAGTCCCTTTTCTTTAGTGTTTATATCCTTTAATTATAATATGAGGTTATTTATATTAGTGTATTGCTAGATTTTCAAGTTAAAGTAGTCATGAAGAGAATTGAAGTCAATTGACGTGGAATTGAGCAAACAAAGATTTGAAGAAGTGCAAAATTGCTTTAGTGAAATCGCATATGCAGAATAGTTTCCGCTTCTGTGGGCCCGCACCTGCACGAATTAGGCTGCATCTGCGAAACAGGAGACAATCCACTAGAATCGCACCTGCGACTAGAAAGTCTCTTCTATGGAGACACTTCTACGGTAGAAGTCCCCATTTGTGAAGCCGCTTATGCAGCTACATGTCCGCTTCTGCAAAGTCACCAGTTCCTCACAAGATCTGCGCAATAGATTCCACATCTTCGGAGCCGCACCTGTGATGATTCTTCTGCAGGTGCGGCCAACGGGCTTCAACTCTGGACAGACTTGCCATTTCACAATTTCTCTATCCAAACCCACATATACACGACCTAGATTATTGAAAACAAATCTTTGGCTTATTTTTGGTATTCTTGACTAGAGAACACAAGCCTTAGAGCTAAGGTTCTTGCCCACACACTTGGACTTGAAGATTTGAAGCTTTTGGTTGGAATTTCTTACCCATTTTTACTCTTTTTTTCATCTCCTTGCTTTGTATTGAAATTTAAGTGTGTTGTAATTATTCCAATACTTGAATCTTGTTTATGAGAATATTCATAGTTAAAATTTGGATTAAATATCTTGTTGTGCTTATGTATTGAACGATTTTTATTTATTATGAGATGAATTATTGTTCCTTTAATTATTCTTGTTCTTTAATGTTTCCAAAGGGATTAGCTAACCCTAGGATTCTCCCATTAATTATGAATTAATCCTGAAAAAGGTTTTTTGAGATTGGAAAAGATTAATTAATAAGAACTTGAGGCGTTAACCCTCACTTTATAGATTCTACTTAGGGATAGGATTGTACTACTTGTAGCCACATCGGGTTCATTTAATCTCTTAATTATTTTAGGAATTATTCAATTAGGAAGTCTTGTTAGTCTTGGGATTAAGCTAATATAGAATTGATATCTGATGCTAATTAACATAAACTCACACACATATTTATAAAATCATGAAATGTATAGTTACTTGAGTGTAATTCCCCGTGTATCCAAGCTTGTAGTCATCGTACATTTTACTTTCTTTCTAGGTTAGTTTATATTTTCGCATTTAGACATAAATATGTTCTCAAAATCATACATATTTTCTACATATTGAAGTGTTTGGCTTAGCATAATAAGCGATAATTCTCCTACATTGCCTAATCGCCTACATATTGTTCTCTATGGGATTCGACCCTGACTCATAGTTGGGTATATTATATTGCATACGACCGTATCCGTTTACTTTTTAGTAGTAGATTTGGACGTCATCAAAATTGGCGCCATTGCTGAGGAATAATATGGCGCATTTAGGTTGTTTGAGAAATAAGCGTACGTAATTATTTTCTTATCTTTATTTATTTTATTCTTTATTTTTCTTGTGTATTTTCTTAGTTTGAAAAATAGCATCGCATAATGAAAATTGGTCGGATGGTAGTTGTTCATACTTTGATGATCCTTGCCCTTATTGTGGAGGACCACACTCATGGAAAAATTATTTAAATTCTCCCAGGGGCGGATTGTGAGCACAATCTCAAACTCATGAGTGGAGTATATGTGATATGTATGGTGATCAAAATGGCCATTGGGCTAATTGTACTTATTTGTCTGTCCCTTCCCCGGACCCCCGCTACGATGATTCTACTTTTTGTGATGATAATTATAGGAATATGGAAGTGGAAGAAATTGAGCATGGTCAAAATGGAGAGTTCAAGCACATGATAGAATGCCTACTTGAAGGAGGAAACAATGAGCAAAAACCCTTGGAGGAGCTTTTGGAAAAGAGTCTCCAAAATAATTTGGCGCTTGAAAGGTTGAACTCACAAATGGGAGAAATGCTTGATGCTTTAGAGGTCCAAAAAGCCTCGGAAGTGAATGATAGCCAAGAACCTTCCTTAGAGGATGAAGCCGGGAATCCTTCTTTCGGACTTGATCAAAATCAAGAAGAACTCTCAAATACTCAAAATGAGAGGTTAATGCTCATGTTGGAGGTCATTCTTGAAAATGAGGATAAGCAAAACTTGGCACTGGAGGACTTGAAACAAGTATTAAATCAGAATAATGAGACTATCTGCACCTTGGAAGATCAAATGAAATCATTGGTTGAGGCTTATAATGCTCACCAACTTGAGAGTATGGAAAGAGGTCAAGAAGAGTCCAACTTCGAGGAAAAAGTGAGCTTCATTTTGAGAAATAAAGAATTAAACATCTGCTAACCGACTCCATGCTTGTTTGTGATGCCGAGAAAAATTTAGAATTAGAGTCAACCAGTGTAATTGAAAATATGGTTGAAGTTGACTCTAGTTCGGGGGAAAAAGAGGATGTCAAAATCCGAGAAACATTGCAATCTGGAGGCTTGATGCCACATTCCAAGCATTTCTCAACATTGGAGCTGTGTGATGATATGGGAATTGAACTACATGAATCAATGATGGATTGTGAAGAGGAAAGGCAAAGGCCTACATTTTACAATTTGACGGCACATGAAGGAAAAGTGACATTCCTCACATGAAATCCAAGAAATGCAAAATGAAGCTAATGGTATTCGGCTTTGTCATCTACTTACCACCCCTATCGCTCGTGGTCACAAGCTTGATTCCAAGTTAAGTGCCAAATTCATATCTCCCAACTGGCGAGAAAAATGGTGAAGTTGGTAGTTTTCGTGCCATGACACTAAATACGACGCTTGATGGGAGGCAACCCGTCATATTCAAATTTTGTAGTCGTTTGTGAAATTCTCTTTTTTTAGAATAGTTTATTATTATTTTTGACTAATATGCAAAGCTTCAGAATTTTAGGAGTTCATTTGAGCAGTTTGAGATACTGGAGGAACAAAGAAAAATAGTAGCTGCCTAGTTTTCTATCGGATTTCTGGTGCAGCCACATCTGCGAAAACGTTCACGCAGATGCGGAAATGCAAAAACGAGAAAAGTGGCGCAGATGAGCATTTTTCGCAGAAGCGGTATGAATACCACATAAGCGGTTTCGCAGAAGCGCCTATGTTTCCGCAGATGCGGCCTGTCGGGTATGTTTAATGAATTAGACCCTTTTTCAAAAGGTAAAACTCTTTCTCTCTTTCACTCTCAACTCCCAGCCCCAAACCCCTCTCATATCTTTAAATCACATTCGCCACTGCTCTTACACAAGGAAACCGGGTATACACTTCCTCTATTTCTCCTTTACTTCTATTTTCTTCTTTTTCTTAATCTCTGATTTTTCATGGACGAATCCCCACAATCCTGCTGTCCCCTCTCGATTCGGGTTAGTTTTAGGAGTGAGGGACATTGGTTGAGAGTGTGTTTGTGTGTGTTGTTGATGTTGGAAAACAATTGGGGAAGTCTGATTACCCATTTAGTTTTAAGAAAAATCAAAACACTATGCTTTCATGTGTTCGACAAATTATCCGAAAGAAATTTTGTTGCTAAGTACCTTAAAATCATGTTTAATCAAGTCGTGTAATCTTGTAGAGCACAAATTTAGAAGTCTTGAGTATAAATTTTGTGCCAAAACATGATTTGAATTGCATATAGTCGGAAGTTCCGAGCCCTTGAAAATCTGGTCAAAGCCACTTCTGCGAAGAAAAGACCGTAGATGCGGCCTCGCACTACTGTTCCGTAGGTGCTAAATTGACTAAAATGTGAAGAACCGCAGATGTGGAACCACACATGTGATAAATGTTTTGCAGGTGCGATATTATGTTGAGTAGTGAAAATCCCAGAAGCGAATCATTTTTGCAGAAGCGGAACCGCACCTGCGATGCTTTTACCGCAGGTGCGATGAAAAGGCAATTTTTGCAAAAATAGTAGCATTGCAATTATGGCTTGCTGGGCACATTTGGCTTGATTCTTTGGCCTAATTGCACTGTTTTAACATGCACAACATGATTATAATACCCGACTAACTTGGTTTTGATTTTTTAGGTGCTTTGAACTTAAAAAATGGACCCAAACACAAATGAAAATGCGACACCTGATCATGAAATTGAGGAAGAGGTTATGGAGAAACAATTTGATACTGATCATTTCATGTCTGCTGATTGTCATCGCCGATACTATGACAACCTTCTTAAAAAGATGGTCCTACTTGAAAAGGGGATCTCCAAGGATAAATTGGCCAAGCTACTTCTAGATTTTTATGGTCGTCTATAAACCGTCGGCTGGTCCTATTGCATGCCTACTACGTGTGATGCTAATGAGGAATGGGTTCGCGAGTTTTATGCAACTTCCACGACTCACAACTCACTATAAGAGGCAAAACAGTGAGGTTTGGACCTGAGCAGATCAATGATGTTTTAGGGCTTCCGAACCATCCACTTGAGCCGGTACGAGAAAAAGATACATGCTCTAAAGGAGAGTTGCTAGCAGCTAAACTTTATCCCTCAAACAAGAGAGCAAAGTGGGCCAACAAGAGGAAGAGTTTAAAATCTATTGACTCACAGCTGAGACCAAGATGTGGCTTTACATAATCTTTAACAGAGTCTCACCTTGTGGCAATGTCTCTGATGTTTCATATGTCAAGGCCCTGATGATCGCATGCATACTTGATGGCATTTATGTGAATGTCGGTTATTATATTATTCAAGAGCTGAAAGAGCACTTGCTACAAGATATTCTAGGTTTGATGTTCTCTTCATTGATCACAAAGTTGTGCTGGTAGGCAGATGTTGATGTGCGTAGCAGCGATCGTTATTATTGGCCAACAAATCCTTTCATCCGTTGAGAGTAACGGGCGAAGGTAGTGAAATAAAGAGTAAAAAGAGAAAAATCACCACAGTTTCCAGAGCAGAGCCCTCCTCCCAGGAAGCACTGCCTGAGGGACCACTTGGGATGTTGAACTCCCAGCTTGTATCCATTCGTGACTTAGTATCACAACTCCCTAGTGGATCCTCACACTCCCAGCCTAGGCCTAGTTATTGTACTAAAGAATAAATGAAAACATACCTAGAGGCCCAGAAAAAACAAGCAGAGCCTCATGAAAACTTAGCAGGTTCTGTTAAGAGGCTCGAGGAAGCATATGGAAATATGGCCAAGGCTCATGTTGATATCCAAGCAGACTTTCAGAAGGAGAGAGAGAAAAACAGGAAGAAGGGAAAATACATGGTAAAGATTTTGAGAGGCATCAAGGCCATCTTCAAATAGGGGCAACCGAACATGAAGATACCGTTCGAGTACAATGAAAATAGTGAAGAGTATTCCTTCTTGTCGAATGATGCTGATGTTGATAATGATGATACTAATAATGATGAGGCCGAGAGCTCTACACAGCAGTGATAAACCTTTTACCGCAGTCTGCTTGTCTGATGCAGACCTCAGGGAGACCCTCAAACTACTCTTATTTTATTCTGATATTGTGCAGTGAGGACACTGCAGTGTTTCTAGTTGGGGGTGGCTTTAGGGAGTATACTTTATTTGTACATTGATGCTTAACGTGTGCCCTTATCGGGCTTATGCTTTTGTATGGATATTGTGTGCCCTTGTCAGGCTTAGTTTACTATTATTTATCATGTGCCTTTGCCGGGCGTAGTTTGTGATTGGTGATGTATTTGCGGATTAGCCGCTTTTGTTATTCTATTTTATTTTTATTTATTTATTTTCTTTAGTTGTTTTTAGTTTATGTTATTTTATTAGTCGCTTTTGTTATTTTATTGTTCTTAGTAGTTTTATTTTATATTATTTTTATCTCTTTAGTAGTAATATATTTTTCAATAAATTTCCTTGGGTTTGTTTTATGCTACTATTCTTTTTGGAGGAATATATTTGTGTTGAACCGGGTGACTTTTCCCTACGATGGATGGCATGACAACTTTCTTAAGGAAATGAGTCTTGTTTAGTTATGTGGAGACTTTTGGATTATTTGGTACTAATAAAATTAGTCTATTGCATGTGAGTTGTGAATTAAGAATACCCCTCAGAAAATTGATTTTAAATTGAAAAAGTAAGTTGCATGGGAGAGAATAATTTTTATGATAACGTTTTGGCTCATTTTGTGATTATTACCCTACTAGTTGTTATGGTATTTCTCTAATTATTCTTATTAAGAAGTGAATTTGATCCGTCTTGATTAGTTCGTGTGCCATGTGTGTTAGCTTTTGTTAAAAATAATTCTTGTGTCTGCGTTTGGCATCTAGAACTTGCTCGGTTGGTCTTTAAGTGCTAATGTTAATTGTGTTTGGTTGGAGGGATGACCTTAGGCATTCTTTGTGATATTTGAAAAAGCTTCTTTAGCCTTTTGAGCCTACCATTGCATAAATATTATCATTAGGTAACCCCATTTTAGCCTTTAATATTGTTTTGGCTACCACATTACAAACCTTTACCTTTTTTGTGAAATAATCCCATCTTTTGAACCCGTCCCTCCTTGAATGTTAAGAATGAGACTAAAAGATTAAGTTATGGGTGCTGGTTTAAATTGAGAAATGGTGAAGATGTACATAGTGTATAGAATCAAATACCTCAAATATGTAGATACTCAAGCTCCAAAAGAAAAGCAAAAGAAAGTACTTGTATATAATAATAATAATGAAAAATATTTGGGGAGTCTTGAGAAAATTAGAGAGGTAATTCAAGGTGGTTCAATGTTGGTAACTAGAGGTCAATAAGGACTATGTGGTTTAAAAAGAAGCATAGTGCAAAAAGAAAGACAAATGTGAGTAGTGTTCATTGAGGGTGTAGTCACTTGCATCCCAAATGCATATCCTACCCTTCCCTATGTGTCACGACCCAAAAACCCACTGTATGCATCGTGATGGCACCTAGTCTCTAAGACTAGGTAAGCCGGTTACTAAAAATAATTAGGCTAGTTTTAACAATGATACTTTGAAATATAGTTTAAGATAAATACCAAAACAAAAACGGAATAAGCTTATGCGGCAATATGCATAACAACCTCCCAAAATTTGGTAATACAAAGTCACTAACTCTAGCTGAATACATGGAATGATCTCAAAGAACAAAATATAATACTGTTAAATTGACAAGCTAACAGTATAATATAAGGAAAGGACTCCAAGGGGATGCAACGACCAAGAATCTCTACCTTGGACCTTCGCGATCAACAAGCTAACTCTGTCCGAGTCTGATATCTCCAATATCTGGCTTTGCACAAAAATGTACAAAAGTGTAGTATGAGTACACCACGGTCGGTACCCAGTAAGTATCAAGACTTATCTCGGTGTAGTAGTGACGAGGTACCAGTCAAGGCACTCACTAGAAAAAATAACTTGTGCAGTATAGAAGTGTAAAACAAATAATGAAAGCAGGAATCAGACAATCGTAACAAGAATCAACATGTGACATTAACAGCAAAGCAACAAGAACACCGTGAAACTATCATTGAAGCCAAATAAGGAACATAAATGTCAACCAATTAATCAAGTCATTCTAACACAAGTTTCGTAACGAAGATTACCCTAGATACCTCATCTCATAGTCACAAGTCACGGGTCTCAACCCATTATTATATGCTTACAACCAATTGTGCCCACATTTCACATCACAACCGTAGGGACAACTAACACGCCAATAGCTCAATCCACCCGGCATGATCACAGGCTCACATTCACAATCCGCCCGGCGTAGTCACATGCTTATAATCACAATCCGCCTGGTGTGGTCACAAGCTCACAATCACAATCCACCCGGTATGTTCACAGGCTCACAATCACAATCCGCAATGCATGGTCACATGCTCAATATCCACGCGGAAACAGATAATACAAGAACACATGGGCATGGTCAATAAATGTCAAGTTTCCTACTCCTGAGCTAGTATAAGTGGCATGCTACGGTGTATGCATGTGCGAGTGTACTACTGTAGCCCAAATCAACAAGTACTATCAAAGACATCAAGTAGCTCATCGAAGCAACACAACAGATTAAGGTGTATGACATATACAAGAAAAATCAGACCATCACACGAATATTACTAACAAAATATTCCTAAGCCATCACACATTATCCTAGACATTGCCACCTTTATCTCTCTGATCGCCACCCATATCACTCTGCCCTAACAGTATCATTAGCCACCCGAATCACTCTGATATCTACCTATATCACTCCATTTAGTAGCCACCCTTATCGCTCCATCCGAACAATAACACAACAACAACCTGTATCACTCCGTACATTCAACAATAATGATTTGCCACCCTTATGCCTCGTATAACAATAACGGTGAAATGCTACCCTTATACTCCACATAACAACAACAAAACAACACAACAATTCACATGAGCTACCATCACAACAATACGACATATCGACTCATACCACAAGTGCCCTTAGGCCACAACGTTTCCAAAGATCCAACAATATCAATATTTCCACAACAAATAGCCCACGACTCAAACACAATGTTTATAGAATCTCAATAACAATAAAATAAATGGGAAAGTAACTCAACAAGGAACAACGCCCCCTTATAAATACAACTTTAATTAAAGTAGATTAATGACCTTCGATAACCTCAATCCAATTAATATTTTAAGGGTAAACTAGGTAGTGAATGTATTTCCATGAAATGGAAAACTTCGTATTCTAGAAAATGAATTAGGCTAACAATGAAAAATATGGAACGAACTAGTACTACGTCTAAGTGCATGAGAATAACCCAGAAACAAAAGGATATCATATAACAACAATTTCAACTAAGTGTAATTCCACAATAAAAGAAATCACATAATGATAAAAGTGATAACAATTTCAAATAAGGCATATAGGAGCAAACTTGACAAATTTTAAATGTGACATGTAAGGAAACCGTCAAATAAAGCATGTGATAGTAGTCATGACGACTAAAAGATATAACATGTGCTAACAATTCCAAATAAATACGTGAAAGATGTCTAGGAATCTAAACCGATCAATTTCACATATAAGCCCGAGTACGCACTCGTCACCGCGCGTACACGGCTTCCACATAACACAAATAGCACGAATAACTCAAATCCTAAGGGGTAGTTCCCCCACACAAAGTTAGGCAAGATACTTACCTCAAAGAAGCTAAAACGAAACTCTAAAGTAAACCTCTCGTGTGAAACAATCTCCAGACGGCTCAAATTCAGCCAAAATAATTTAATATCATAAGTAAAAACCATAGGAAATAATTCTTGATAATAAAGCTTCGATATTTAATGAAAACTAAAAATTCAACACCAGGCCCGCACCTCGGAATCCAACAAAATATACAAAATCCGAACTCCCATTCCGATACGAGTCCAACCATACCAAAATTATCCAATTCCGACATCAAATCGGCCTTCAAATCCTCATTTTACAAATTTGAAAGTTTATACAAAAATTCTCATTTTCTCCCATTCAAATATCTAATTTTAGTGTTAGAAACAAATATGGAATCATGAAATATAATCGAATTCGGATAAAGAACACTTACCTTAATCCAAATCGTGAAGAACCCCTCCAAAATCGCCCAAAACCGAGGTCTAAAAATCAAGATATGATAAAAATAGGCAAATCCTCGAATTATAGACATTCTGCCAAAGATTCCGCTTTTGCGGTCTCAGTGTCATTTCTGCGACTGCCACTTCTACGGAAAACAATCCGCTTCTGCGAAAATACCTTGTCTCAGCTAAATTCGCTTATGTGACAGGAATTGCGCTTCTGCGCCTATAGTTCCGCTTCTGCGGTTGCGCAGATGTGCCCAGACAACCGCTTCTGCGGTCTTCCTCATCCAGCCTGCTTCCGCCTCTGTGCTCCTTCCCTTCCGCACCTGCGATCATCACACATGCCCCAAGTGGTCCGCATGTGCGACCACACCAGATCCTGCCAAAAACAGCTCCGCTCAACATGATCGAAATGATCCGAAATCCGTCTGAAACACACCCGGGACCCCCGGGACCCCGTCCGAACATACTAACAAGTTCCATAACATGACACGGACCTACTCGAGGCCTCAAATCCCATCAAACAACGTCAAAACTATGAATCTCACCTTAAATCAAACTTAATGAACTTTTTACTTCTACAACTCGAGCCGAATCATATCAAATTAACCCTAAATAACCTCAAAATTTGCATGCAAGTCCCAAATGACATAACAGAGGTATTCAAACTCCCGGAATCGCAATCCAAATACGATATCAACAAAGTCAACTCCCGGACACACACCTAAGTCCAAAATTGCCATACGAAGCTATTGGAATCATCAAAACACCATAACAGAGTCGTCTACACAAAAGTCAAACTCAAGGAGACTCTTTTCACTTTAGCTTCTAAAACAAGAATTGTTCTTCCAAATCAAGTCCCGAGTCATCCGAAAACCAAACTCGACCACACACGCAATTAATAATACATAGTACGAAGCTGCTCGAGACCTTAATCTACTGAACGGAACGCTAATTCTCAAAATGACCGGTTGGGTCGTTACATTCTCCCACTCTTAAACAAATCTTCATTCTCGAATGTGCCAAGAATCATTCTGAAGTCATCAAATCACTGAATGAACTCACCATACATATACTCGCGGGGTGATCTCACGTCACCTCAAGCCACATAGTCCCGAAAACATATCTCAACTGAAAATTATTCGTTCCGCCCACTCTAATAAACCTTAGAACCAAAATTTTCACCCTCCGATCATTTCCCAAACACCCGATACCCATATCAACACACGGTATCAAGCTCAATTAGATGCACCAACTCATGCCTACACCCACCAGGTATAACCACACGACATAACACATCACGCGTATGCCATAACAACATCTCTGACCACCAGAGCTACCCATAATCAAATCTAGCACCGGCAATTAACCTCATATCAGCTAGAACCTTGTTCCATACCTTCAAAACACTAATGACGATGCAAGAAACATGAATATCCCATGACCATTTACTCAAATCAACAAGTCACATCTAGCGCCACCTGGACACATACCTCGTAAGGTAAAACCCAATAAGCACACCGCAAATATGACTGAATATGCAAAGAGAAACACATGATTGAACTATCAAACAAGACCTACAGTAATAAATCCCTATCAGTACCATGCTACGAATCAATTCTATAAGGGAGAATCAAAACATACGAACTAATCACAAGGATAGCATCCTACTATAACTCCATCGCGGCACCCAATTCAAACATATCAAACCACATGAAAATGCGAGGATCCTATCCTCAGCTCCGAATCACAAGTAGAATGCACATCATACCCACTGAAACCTTCCACTAATTTAATTCTGCGAAGCAAAATCACAACACGTAACGAACTCCACATACCGGTAGAGGATCTAAATCATAAATCGTAACCAACAATCAAGAAATCACATCCAAATCTACCGTAAGGAGTAACCGAAAGTCACTTCTAGTCTCATAGCTCTCAATAATGAACAAAACAAAATGATAGACATGTGCTACCACTATAGAATCTCCCAAAAGGGGTAAACACATAAGTAGAGTACAAAATCACGAAACTTACCCATATGTGAAGCAAGATAGGAGGACTCACCCCGATAGGCAAAACCGAATCAAAATAAGAATGATGCTCCTCTACAAAAATAGAAACCATACCTATAACGACACCATCTGGTGCAGCGGCCTCAGCCCTACCATAGAAAGCATATCAACATGTAGTGCCTCTCCCTCTAAGACGCCATCTACCCTACCATAGAAAGTATATCATTTGGAATGGAGCCCGTAGCCTGGGTGCTCTGATGAAATTCGCCCCTTCCGAGTCTAGGACAATCTCTCATGATATGCCTAGTATCACCACACTCATAACAAACCCTCTACATATGTGGTTTCTTGTACTGAGTCTTTGTCGGATAACTGGAATAACCGTTGTAGGAACCCCATTATTGTGGTGCACTAAAAGTTGATTGCTCCACATGAGTACCTTGACTAACTGGAGCACCACAACTAGTCTGAAGTGCAGACTGTATTGGCCGGCCGCCCGAGCCTCCTCCATGATGGGTCATAGCTGAAGAGTAATATTCATTGAATCCTCTAGAACCTGGAGACCTCTTAGTCTTATTATCTTCCCTCTCCTCACCCCGAATATGCTCTAGCCTGCTGGAAATCTCCACCACCTATTGAAATGGAGTATCAATCTCCAACTCCCGAGACATGCTGAATCTAAGACCATAAATGAGCCCCTCAATATATCTGCGGACTCACTATCTGACTGTAGGAACCAAAGTAGGTGCACGACGGGATAGCTCACCGAACCTGATGGCATACTCTGACTCGTCATGGTGCCCTAATGCAGCTGCTCAAACTTTATATGCCATGCATCCTGGAGGGTTCGGTGAACAAACTCCCTCAAAACATCTCTGAAAACTAAGCCCAAATGGGTAGTGCTGCATCGGCTGGTCTACCCTCCTTATAAACCTTCCACTACTTATACGCTGCTCCCGATAGATGAAATGTAGTAAAAGCAACTCCGCTAACCTCCACAATACCCATGGTGAGGAGAATACTATGATATTTCTTTAGAAATCCATGTGCATCCTCGGTAGTTGTGCCACTAAAATCCCTGTGCATCCTCGGTAGTTATGCCATAAAAAGTAGGTGGACTATACCTGTTAAACCTCTCAAGCCTCTTTTGCTCCTCCTCTGATGCCACTGGCCTGGCCTCAGGCTGAACCAGAATAACAAGCTGTACCGGAACAACACCCGAAACCTGATCAATGTGAGCCTGCTGCTCTGATGTACGGGCGGTGGGACTCTGAGCTCCTCCCCCAATCTGCAAAGTAGCTGGTGCAACGGAGATCAATCTCGCCTGAGCCATTGTATCAAACATGCTCAGGAACTATGCTAAAGTCTCCCGAAGTCCATGGGTAACAACAGGCGTATCCGGTGCATGTCCCCCAACCGGAGCTACTAGCAGCTCCTCAACTACTGCTCTGACAGGTGCCCTAGCCGCGACACGTACCCCTTCTCGGCCTCTACCTCTACCCCGGCCTGTCACGGCTCTAGCATGGGGCATGGGTGTCTGCTCAGCTGATCCGGTAGCGCGTTTCCTCACTATCTATGAGAAAATAGATATACAAAGGCTCAAGCTTCGAAATCGAAATCCGCACGACATAAATGAAAGAAATGGAATTTTTCTAATAGTTCCATAGCCTCTCGAAGATAAGTACAAATGTCTCTGTACTGATCCGCAAGACTCTACTAAATTTTCTCGAGACTCGTAGAACCTATGAACCTAGAGCTCTAATACCAACTTTTCACGACCCAAAAACCCACTGTAGTGTTGCGATGGCACCTAGTCTTTAAGACTAGATAGGCTGGTTACTAACAACGATTAGGCCAATTTAAACAATGATAATTTGAAATATTGTTTAATATAATTTTCGAAACAAAAGTAGAATAAGCCTATGCGACAATAATCATAACAACCTCCCAAGATTTGGTAATACGGAGTCACGAACTCTAGCTGAATACATGGAATGATCTCAAAGATTGAAATACAATACTGTTCAATTGAGAAGCTGGCAGTACAATATAAGGAAAGGACTCCAAGGGACTGCGACAACCAAGCATCTCTACCTTGAATCCTCGCAATCAGCAAGCTAACTCTGTCCGAGTCCGATATCTCCAATACTTGACTCTGCACAAAAATGAGCAAAAGTTTAATATGAGTATACCACGGTTGATACCCAGTAAGTATCAATACTAACCTCGGGGGAGTAGTGACGAGGTATAAGTCAAGACACCCACTAGACAAAATAACCTGTGCAGTATAGAAGTATAAACCTAATAATAAAAGCAGGAATCAGTAAATGGCAACAAGAATCAACATGTGACATAAATAATAAAGCAATAAGAACACCGCGAAAATATCATTGAAGCCAAATAAGGAACACACATTCATAATAAAATCACAATCGCACGGACAACTCACGTGCCAATATCACAATCCGCCCGGCATGATAACAGCTTCACATTCACAATCCACTCGTCGTGGCCACAGCTCACAATCACAATCCGCTCAGCATGGTCATAGGCTCACAATGACAATCCACACAGCATGGTCACATGCTCAATATTAGCGTGGAAACAGATAGCACAAGAACACATGGGCATGATCAATAAATCTCAAGTTTCCTATTCCTGAACTAGTATAAGTGGCATGCTACGGTGTATGCTTGTGCGGGTGTACTACTGTAGCTCAAGTCAAGAAGCAATATCAAAGACATCGAGTAGCTCATCGAAGCAACACAACAAATCATGTAAGGTGTATGACATACATAAGGAAAAGCACACCATCACACGAATATCACCAACAAAATATCCCCAAGCCATCACACATCATCCCAGACATTGCCATACCAGATCCTGCCCAAACATGCGCCCAGTGGTCCGCAGGTGCGACCACAGCAGATCCTGCCCAAACCAGCTCCGCTCAACATGATCCAAATGATCCGAAACACACCTGGGGCCCCCAGGACCTCGTCCAAACATTCCAATAAGTTCCTAACAAAATGCGACCTACTAGAGGCCTCAAATGACATCAAACAACGTCAAAACTACTAAACACACCTCAATAAAACTTAATGAACTTTGAACTTTCGACTTCTACAACTCGCGCCGAATCATATCAACTCAACCCGAAATAACCTCACATTTTGCATGCAAGTCCCAAATGACATAACACAGCTATTCGAACTCCCGGGATCAAAATGCGAACCAGATATCCTCAAGGTCAACTCCCGGTCAAACCTCTCGACCTTCCAAACCTTCAACTTTCTAACTTTTGCCAAAATTTATCAAATCAACCTACGGACCTCCAAATCCAAATCCGAACACATGCCTAATAACAAAAGCGCCATACGAAGCTATTGGAATAATTAAAATACCATTCCTGAGTCGTCTACATAAAAGTCAAATTTCGATAAACGCTTTTCACTTTAGTTTCTAAAACAAGAATTGTTCATCCAAATCAAATCCCGAGTCATTCGAAAACCAAACTCAGCCACACATGTAAGTCATAATACATATTACAGAGCTGCTCTAGAACTTAAACCACTGAATGGAATACTAGTTCTCAAAATAATCAGTCGGGTCATTACACTAAGCCTATATTACAAACTTAAAAAGTCCTTATGGGATCTCCAACCGAATGTTCTTGAATTGGCGGTTAAAATAAGGGAAATCTTATACCATGATATTCGTAACATTTGAAATTCTTTTTTTTGAGAGTGAGTTTTTTGTGCACTTGTGAGGGCACATAGGTTATGATGGATTGGTGACATTGATAAATTCTAAATTGAGTAAATTGAGCATATGTAGTAGACTAGTGCTTTTGAGTCACTTCTCGAGGCTTAGTTGTTATCATTTAATTATTTTGAGACTCCATTGCATTCTTGAGATTGAGTTTTAAATGAGAGAGTTATTTGGTTGAAGTTTATATGCTTGAGCCAAATTATTAGTACCAACAAAAGCCATAAGTGTTATGCTTAATTGAGAATGTGATTTGGGAATGATAGTGATATGCTTAAATTATACCTATATAAATGGTGTAAGGCGGTCAATGTCAAATATGATAGCCCAACTAAGTTGGGGTCGAATCCCACAGGGAATAGGTGTGAAAAGGTTACTTGAATAGTGTGTCACTCGACTAAAGCCGTACTTCTATTCTGTTAGTTTGAAAAGAGTTTGATAATTATGATTTGTTAAGAGAAGCTATTTTGTTAAGAGAATTAATTAAAAGAATTAAGAAACCAAGTTTGTGTCCCATTCAATGGAATGTAATGCTATCAGTGTTAATATGATATATTTCTAATAGGACGTCCTTTGATATGCAAATGGTTCCTAGATGACTACCCAATATTTTTCGATAATTAGGTGGTACTTCTTCTTTATGATTTTCCCAAATATAAAATGGTTACAATTAAGAACAATCAATTTATGCCGAGTAGAATCCACTTATTCCTAGGCGATTCTATTAAATAAGGTCTAAAGACTTGAGTTCTTGCTATTCAATTCTACGAAACCCTAGTCCACTTTTCCAAGTGAAAGATAACGCAAAATGGCATTAGCTAATGTTTGCAACCATCAATCACAAATGAAGCATGAGAAATGAATAGAAATCAACCACCCATTATAAATATATGTATATATATATATATATATATATATATATATATATATATTCAATGGTAAACACCCATTAACATTATACCCATTTAGGGTCCACAAACCTTAGTATTTAAATTTATCTACTCATACTAGAATACAAGAACAAAGCAATAAATAAAGTCATAAAATATTACAAAGAAGACAAAGCCTTGGAATCTCTCTCAAAAAGCTCCAAAATAAGCGCTGTATTCAATGCTCTAAGTGTAGGCACTTTTTCAGACAAGATGCCCCCACAAATCCTAGTTATTCTATTTATAATGGCCCAAAATTTGCGAATAAAATATGACAAAAATAACCCTTCAGATTAACTATACAATCGCAGAATGGATCACATAACAAATATGCGGTCTGCACATCTTTAGCAACACCGCAGATCTGAGCACCAAGCTTTCTAGATATCCCTCGCATATTGATTATGCGGTCCACATACTGATTTCGTGGACGCGTAGTGTACTGCAAATTCATCTTCACTAGAGGTCCTCTTGAATTTGTGGGGAAACATCGCAGTCCGTAAATGAATTTTGTGACCACATAGTGAACTGCATGTTTGACTCTTGAAATTGATTTGTCCTGGTTACATCTACGATAGGTCTGTGGTTCGAAGACTAGTTATGCGGTCGCATATTTGTTGCAAACCTGCCCTCTTTCTGGTTTTTGTCATCTTTTTCATGCTCTTGGCGCTTCAAGTCCGGTGTCCTGTAAAACAACAAAACTAATTAATAAATAACTTACAATGCTTTAAAAGATGAGCTAAATTCTGGACAAACTTGCCATTTCACAATTTCTCTATCCCAAACCCACATATACACGACCTAGCTTATTGAAAACAGATCTTTGGCTTAGGGTTCTTGCACACTCACCTGGGACTTGAAGATTTGAAGCTTTTGGTTGAGAATTTCTTACCTATTTTTACTTATTTCTTCATTTTATTGCTTTATATTGAATATTTAAGTGTGTTGTATTTATTCCAATACTTGAATCTTGTTTATGAGAATATTCATAGTGAAAGATTGGATTAAATATCTTGTTGTTCTTATGTACTGAACGATTTTTTATTTATTATGGAGTTATTATTTCTTTAATTATTCTTGTTCTTTAATATTTTCATAGGGACTATCTAACCCTAGGACTCACCCACTAAATAATCTTGGAAAAGGTAATTTGGGTTGGGAAGGATTAATTAATAAGAACTTGAGGTATTAACCTCCACTTTATAGATTCTACCTAGGGATAAGATTGCACTACTTGTAGCCACATCGGGTGCACTTAGACTCTTAATTGTTTTAGAGATAATTCAGTTAGGAAGTCTTGTTAGTCTTCGAAAGAAGCTAATATAGAATTAATATCCCAGACTAATTAACATAAACTCGTTCATATTTGTGACATTGTGAAATACATTGGATCGTTACTTGAGTATAATTCCTCGTGTATCCATGCTTGTAAATATTGATCATTTTAGTTGATTTCTAGGTTAGTTTATATTTTCGCATTTAGACATTAATATTTTCTCAAAATCCTTTTAAGTGTTTATCTTAGCATAATAAGCGATAATTCTCTTGCATTGCCAAATTGCCTAAACATTGTCTCTGTGGAATTCGACCCCGACTCATAACTTGATATATTATATTACATGTGACTGTATCCATTTATTATTTTAGTAGTGGATTTGGACGTCATCAGTGTCGAGTAAGTAATTTCTAGATTCCCATGGTCAGGTGACCGTGGAGAAGGAGCACTTTCCAGTTGTTCGAATGTCATCGGCGGAGAGGAAGTAGTTGGTGTAGAAGGAGAGGAGGTTGTTATCAACTTAGAAGTTGGTGGTGGAGGAAGATCAGGGAGTGAAATCCTGTGACCAGAAGCGTCGACATGAGTCAAAAAATGGGAATCAAAATTTTTAACCAGATCCATTTCTGTAAAGAGTCATTGAACTTCTCCGGTAGTGGTGTGCGAAGCAATCCCGGCTGAGCATCGGTTTGAGCTGATAAAGGTCTTTTTCTTCTCTGAAGGGCAACCACTTCATCATTGGTTTCTTCATCGTCAAGGACCACTGTAGTCGGTCTGGTTGGTATTTCTTTCGTATTCCTCTCCCAAGTTCCAGCCGAGGAGGTACGTTTCCTCTTTGGTTTCTTATTTTTGGGCTGCGGACTCCGGGAGGAGGTACCTTCACCCGAAGTGCGACTAGATTCGCAAGCTCTCCTCCAGTTAAGGGCATTATGCAGTACCCGTTTGGCTTCCACCGGGTCATCAAGAGCCTCGATGTTGGGGCAGATAATGGATCTCTTCGGAAGTCCTGTGTGGTGCAAAAAAGGCAGTTTACAAATTTTTTACCATGGTATTTGGTTTTTCCATCCATATTTGGGAGCCATTTCTTTCCACTTTCGGGACTCCGGAGTAGTGATATCCAAAATATTTTGTACCCTTTAGGCCAAGTTCTGAACTCTTGGAGGTTTCCAACGAGTAGCTGAAAAAGGTAAAAGTAAAGTTAGCAAATAATGAAGCTATTTCTAAACATGGAAAGAAAGAGGTATCTAAAGACTTACGAAGAATATTCCATGATTCAGGAAAACCAGGTGTTGTGGTCGGAAGGATTGTTTTGGTAGCAATGATGACGAACCGTTCCATCCATCCACAGTTGTTGTCATTGTCAACGCAGCTAAGGAGGGCATGATGACCGTGTTGGCTAAGTTTTAGCTCACCTATACAGAAGATCTTTGGGGTGTATAGGTTCATGATGTGTGCAAGAGTTAGGGTTTCCCCGGTCTTAGAGCACAATTGGAAGAGGCAAGTGATAAGTATGGATTTTAACCACTTGTTAGTACCTTCTTGATTTAATATTTAGTTTAAAAGTAGTGATTTTTGTTTCTGAATCTAATGAAATGTGTGAATTGAAGGCATGTTGGAGGATATGAGCTCAATGAAGAAATTTAACTCAAAAAGGAGATGTCTCAGCTCAAATAGCCAAAGAGGAGATGTTCACAGAAATGTGTGGTCCGCAGAACCTATTCCGTGGCCGTAGATGCATGTGAGACCGCAAACTAACCATTGAAGCATCTGAGGCTCTTAGAAGCAATGCGATCCGCACACCAAATTATGCGGCCACATAAGCTCCTCGCCTGAAAAGCTTGATAGAATCAGAGAAGATGCAAAAGACCAACCCTAAAGCCTCCTTGTAGCACGGCCCGTAACAAAATTGTGCGGCCACAGAAGCTGAAGTGTGGCCATAGAAGTTATTGCGCGGTTACAGAATCCTTCTTACTACAAGAGCATCGGATGAAAGTGCGGAGCACAGCTGAATTGTGCAGCCGCTGAACCTCCCAAAGGACGTTTTTGTCAGCTAATTTCAGAGCACTATAATTAGATAAGAAACACTTTTTTAGGGCAACTTTTGCACTGTAGCAGTTGGTAGCGGTTCGACTTAGCTAGTTTGGAAAATTTGTTACTACAATTAGAGAAGACGCATTACTTTTACTCTTTAATTATATCTTTATGTTTTCAATTACTTCTTCTTTTCAATTTTCTATGTCTTTGATTATGAGAAGCTAGATTTTATCTAGGATTGTGACCCAACCCTATTATGTAAAACTTATTGGTATTTAATATTAATGCTTGTTATTGATTGGGAGTATGTTATTTAGCCTTGTTTATACTTTATATCTAGAATTAATGGTTGCAAATAGTGATTCATGCCTATTTGACTTAGTTCTTACTTGAGAAAGAGGAACCTTGTCTAGGAAAACATGGATAACAAGAAAATGAACTAGTTGAAGTTTTGTTTAGTTTGATTAAAGGATTCAAACTAGAGATACGGATAATCCCACATGGACTCATATCAATTGTTTAGATTGCTACCCATTTGGTCTTGAGAAGCCAATTTAGGCATAATCACTCTTTGACCGAGAGGTATTGAGTGGGTACTTAATAATTGAGAGTCATAACAAACCCCTTTCTACCAAACAGGCATAGATTTACTATACCCATTAGGTTTACGCCTAGATGAAGGTTACATCCCTAGGATTTTCCCTTATTTGATGAAAATACAAAAACCATTTCACTCTCTATTTGTTTACTAGTTAGTTCAATTTTTTAGATGTTAATTTAGATAACAATTTCCCACTATTGTTTGAAAGATAAATCTAGTTATTTCAAGTTCTTTTCTTAAGTGTTTATCTTAGCGCCAATCTAAACTCTAGTTTTGACCCTGACTCATGTTGGGTTTTGTAATTGCAACGATCATTTCATACTCATTAATTGGGTGTGAATTGGATGTGATCAGTTTTTGGCACCGCTGCCGGGGAGTTTTACAGTGTTAGTTATATGCTTGATTTTATTTCTTAAAATATCTTCTTTTACATTCGTGGTTCTAATTTGTTGAAGTGATCGTAGATTCCAAATGGCGAACAACGAACTTGGAAACTTGCCATTAGGAGAGGTGGATGGCGAAGAGGAGAAACTTGATGAAATGCCTCGAGCTCCACATCAAAACTGCCGAGGTTGTGGTCAACAAGATAAGTGCCTCCACCACCCCCGCCTCCACCACCAATGTGATATTCACTTTGCTCGAGCAACGGGGTTATTTTACCGGGGCACCGAATCAAAATATCTACAAGCATTTGAAAGGTTTTGTGGATACATGTTGGGGGAGCAAACAAACAAATGTTTCGGAAGATGCTTTGAGACTAAGTCTTTTCCCCTTCTCACTAAGGGGTAAAGCTTTGGATTGGTTGGAACGCTTTCCAAATCATTCTATCTATCCTTGGGATGAATTGGCGGCGAAGTTTATTTCAAAGTTTTTCTCTCCCAGGCACATGGCTACCCTACGGGATGAAATGTTGGATTTCAAGAAAGAACCCAATGAACCTTTGCATGAAATGTGGGAGCGATATCGGACAATGGTGAAGGAGTGCCAGAACAATGATATTACCAAAAACATGATCCAATAAACATTCTACCGTGGTATTAATACTACGAATCAATATATGGTCAATCAAGTGGCCGGGGGGTAATTTTATGACAACACCTTATGCGGAGGCATGTGAGATTCTTGATGAAATGGCAGAAACTTCTTCAGCTTGGCAATCCCAAGCTAATGTTCACTAAGGTGATCCCAACATGATCTGTCATCATAAAGAGTTGCAAGACCATGGGCAAGCTATAGACGAATTGACCACAACCATGACTCAACTTGCTAAGGCCCAACTTCATCAAACCCAAGCTCATAAGCAAGTTCATGCTATGGAGGGAGTTAATGTCTTGGACAATAAAAGGACTAAAGCCCACAATTTCAATTTTGAGTGGAGAATTATGCACAAGATGATGGTAGCTTTGACCAAGATGATTCTTATCAAGAGCAAGAAGAAGAGGTATAATTTGTGAATAATTACCAAGGGCAATAGAGCAATTTTCAAGGCTCTAATCAAAATCAATGGCGTTCTCAAAATAACCAAGGCAACTGTGGTTCTAACAATCAAGGGTATTGGCATAGAAACAATAATAACCAAGGGAATTGAGGAGGAAATAATCAAGGAAATTGGCATAGAAACAATAATAACCAAGGGAATTGAGGAGGAAATAATCAAGGAAATTGGGAAAACAATAACAATGATGCAAATCGAGGTTCGGGTTTTCAAAGTCCCTCAATGTATCAACAACCAAGCAACCCACCTTCTTATCCTTCCCATGGTTCATGTTCTTCAAACAATGAAATGGGCCATATGTAGAACATATTTAAGCAAATGATGGAGAAGAATGCGGATGCGGATGCCCAACTTGCCTCACATACCACATCAATCAGTTATCTTGAAGTTCAAATAGGGCAAATCTCTCAAGCTCTTAATACTTGTCCTAAGGGTGAATTACCAAGTAACATGGTAGTGAACCAAAAGGGCGGTAATAACATGGGGCATGCCATGCCGGTTATCACAAGAAGTGGAAGAGGCGAGAATGCACTGACTTGAAATGAAAGACAACTTGTAGATGATGACCAAGTGTATCCAAGGGAAGGAGATCCCATGTAATAATGTTCAAGTACATGATAAAGTTTAGATTGATATTGATGATAGTGTGGAGGAGACCGAAGAAGAGGTGAACCCGTCTAGTAAACACATTATTGACATACCAGAACCGGTAGTACAAAAGGCTAAGGAACCCTTGTCAAATCCTCTACCTCCTTAGAATCAATGGCTCGCTAACCAAAATGGTGAAAATCAATTCAAGAAGTTTATTCAAATGATGAAAGGTCACTCCATTAATGTGCCAATGGTAGAAGATTTGGAACAAATGCCCGATTATGTCAAGTTTATGAAAGATCTTGTTACTAATAAGAGGTCAATGAATTTTGAAACTATAAAGGTTACTCATCAAGTGAGTGCAAGTTTTCATTCCATGGCACCTAAGTTGGAGGATCCCGGTGCTTTCAAGATTCCTTGTACTATCGGAAGTGCCAGTTTTGTTAAAGCTCTTTGCGATCTTGGGACAAGTATCAATTTGATGCCCTACTCGGTGTTCAAAATTTAGGGATTAGGAAACCAAGATCCACATATATGAGGTTGTAAATGGCCGATCGTACCATGAAGAGGCAATTAGGAGTGATTGAGGATGTCTTGGTCCGAGTTGATAAGTTTATCCTACGGGTAAGGCCCTTTGTGATGTGGAAGCCAGAGAACTCACTTTCTGAGTTGGTGATAAGCAAGTGGTATTCCATGTATGCAAGTCTATGCGGCAACCAAATAGCAATGAAATGTGTTCTATTATGGACTTGGTAATCGTTATTATTATTGATGACACAAGTGCTTCAATCAAGGTTGGTGACATGTTGTAAGCCGTTTTGCTCAACCGTTATGATGATGAGATGGATGGTTTCATGGAATACATGAACTCTTTGCAATGAATGGGGTCTTACAACTATATACCCCGGAAGTTATCTTTGGATCTTCAAAATAGGAAGACTCCTCCTACAAAACCTTCTATTGAAGAGCCACCTACTTTGGAGTTAAAACCATTGTCACCTCAACTTCGGTATGAATTTCTTGGCCCTTATTCTACTTTACCAGTTATGTTTTCCTCTTGTTTGACTAATGTGCAGGTTGATTCCACATTGGCGGTATTGCAAAGGAGGAAGAAAGCTATTGGGTGGACTTTAACGGACATTCAGGGTATAAGCCCCATATTTTGCATGTATAAGATCAAGTTGGAGGATGGTTCCATATCGTCTATTGAGCATCAAAGAAGACTCAATGATGCTATGCAAGAGGTGGTCAAAACAAAGATTATCAAGTGGTTGTTTGCTGGGATTGTCTACCCCATTTCCGATAGTTCATGGACCTCTCCGGTACAATGTGTCCCAAAAAAGAGGGGTATGATGGTTTGTTGGCCCAAGTAAAGGATAGTTTTGAAGATTGACAAAGGAACTCAGGTATGAACCAGGTCCATCACTGGTAGGCATAGACACGGGCAAATTCAAAGAACGTGAGATGCACATGCAGGAGATAAACAAAATCTGGCATAATAATAGATATCTCCTGATCAAAAAGAGTGCATAATTAATAAGGAGAAGGACTCCTTACTCAACGAGAATATTATCCAATATAAAGGAAAGAGTTAGAGGTTGAGATCAACTAGAACTCTTCCACCAAGGAAGAGTAGCATTAGAACTCTAGTTATTTTCTACTGTACTAACTCAATAAATTGTAGGATGCTCTCATTATACAGGGGACACACAAAACCAGAAGTTAAACGTGAATTGAGAGCAAAATAGCAAGGCATTTTGCAAGCAGTTCATGTGTGATTCAAGTGTGCGAACCTGAAGCTACATGAACCAGATAGAAGAACCAGTTCCATGTGTCTGTCTTGTATTCTAGTTCAATTGCAGTAGGTGTTTTCATATTGTACCTTTTAGCTTTATCTAGAGGCAATTATAATAGGTACTCAGAGTATTCAAGTTAGAGTTAACTTGAAGTTGTCACAACAGTTAGAGGCTGTGTGCCATAACGGGATTAGAGTTAATCCTAGGTTTACAAAAGTGTTTTGTAAATGCAGTTTTTGGCTCAGTGATTTAGTGATGAGTTTTGGAAAAATCCTAGTGGGAAGTAGGTCGTGGTGTTTTCACCTTTTGAGCCAGGTAAAAATCCTTGTGTTCTTTAATTCCTGCATTTATTATTCCGCAACAGTAGGATAAGGAACACATAAAAGAACCAGGTCCTTCTATAATCTGTGCACGCAAAATATTGGACACTACACAAATCACCCTCCCTCTTGTGTGGTATTGAAGTTAAAACATCATGGTTGTTACTAATGAGAATAATGAGTTGATTCCTACAAGAACGGCCACCGGTTGGAGATTTTGGATGGATTATCGTAAGCTCAACAAAGTCACAAGGAAGGATCACTTTTCTCTTCCATCCAATGATCAAATGCTCAATAGATTAGCCGGTCGTGATTTCTATTATTTTCTTGATGAGTACTCGGCTACGATCAAATTCTTATTGCTCCAGAAGATCAAGAGATGCCTTTTGATTTGTGCAATGCACCGACGACTTTTCAACGGTGTATGATGGCTATTTTCACGTACATGGTGGAAGACTACCTTGAGGTCTTCATGGATAACTTTTTGGTGGTTGGATATTCTTTTGATGATTGTCTTGCTAATTTGGACGAAGTGTTTTCTAGATGCAAGGAAACAAATTTTGTACTCAATTGAGTGAAATGTCTTTTCATGGTTGAGGAAGGCATTGTCCTTGGACATAAGGTTTCAAATATGGTATTGAAGTGGACAAAGCAGGGATTGAAGTTATTCCTAAGCTTACACCCCCACCTCGGTGAAGGATCTGTAGAGTGTATTTGGCCATGCGGGTTTTTACCGGCGATTTATCTAGGATTTCTCTAAAGTGGTGAACCCATTGTGCAAGCTCCTTGAAAAGAATGCCATGCTCAATATCAATAATGATTGTATGAGAGCTTTTGAAAAATTGAAGCTCAAGTTGACAACTACTTCTATCATTACATCTCCAAATTGGAGTTTGCCATTCGAGCTCATGTGTGATGCAAGTGATGTAGTAGTTGGGGCTATTTTGGGGCATCGTATTAACAAAGTTTTTCATCCGGTTTATTTTTCTAGTAAGACCATGAATAGTTCCCAAGTCAATTATACCATTACGGAGAAAGAGCTCCTTACTAGTGTGTTTGTTATTGAGAAGTTCCTCCCGAACTTGATGGGTGCCAAAGTTATTGTTCACACGGATCATGTGGCACTTTGTTATCTTACGAACAACTAGTAATATAGAGTTCGGTTGATGAGATGGGTGCTTTTGTTGCAAGATTTTGATATTGACATCCAAGATAAGAAGGAAAGTGAAAATCAAGTGGCGGACCACATATTTCATTTGGAGGAAGAGGGTAGTCCTCATAATGGCCTTGAAATCAATGACTCTTTCCCCGATGAGCAACATTTGGCACTTTCAATGAAAGAAGTATCATGGTTCATTGATTTGGCAAATTTTCTTGTGAGTGGTATCATTCTGGATGAGTTCTGTTCAAACCAAAGGAAGAAGCTCAATGGGGATTGTCAAGACTACTATTGGGATGAACCATACCTTTTACGAATTTGCACGGATGAGCTGATTTAGAGGTGTGTTCCAGATAGAAGAGCAAGGTGTTATACTTGGGGCTTGTCGTTCTTCTCCATATGGTGGTCATCGTGGTGGAGCGAGAATGATGGCTAAAGTCTTAAGTTGTTGTTTCTATTGGCCTACTATTTACGAGTAATGCAAACAATTTGGTGAAAAGATGTGATGAATGTTAAAGGTCCGATGGAATTTCAAAGAAACATGAGATGCCCCTTACAACCATCTTGGAGATTGATATTTTTGTTTTTTGGGGTATTGACTTTATGGGCCCTTTTGTGATTTTTAGTGGAAACACCTACATTTTGGTCGCGGTGGATTATGTGTCTAAATGGGCTGAGGCCGTTGCTTTACCCAATAATGAGGCTAGAAGTGTGGTGGCATTCTTGAAGAGGAATATTTTTACAAGATATGGTACTCCACGAGCAATAATAAGTGATGGAGGGTTACATTTTTGCAACAAGGCTTTCGATACTTTATTTTGCAAGTACAGTGTTACTCACACAGTGACAACTCCCTATCATGCACAAGCTAATAGTCAAGTGGAAGTCTCCAACCGGGAGATAAAGAGTATTTTGTCCAAGACGGTGAATGTAAATCTGATGGAATGGTCCAAAAAGCTTGATGATGTTATATGGGCATATAGAACGGCTTACAAAACACCTATCGGAATGTCTCTATACCGGTTGGTGTTTGGGAAAGCTTGTCATCTTCCAGTGGAACTAGAGCACAAGGAAATATGGGCCTTGAAGAAATTGAATCTTGATTGGGATGTAGCCGCTAACTTGCGAGTTCCACACTTGAATAAATTGGATGAGTTCCGGTACCGTGCATATGAGAGTTTGTCCTTGTATAAAGAAAAGATTAAATATCTTCATGACAAGTATATTTGGAACAAGGAGTTCAAGACTGGTGATCTAGCATTGTTGTTCAACTTAAGGTTGAGAATGTTTCTCGGGAAGCTCAAGTCAAAGTGGAGCGGTCCTTTTGAAATAGTTAGTGTGACAGCTTTCAATGCCTTGGACTTGAAGAAAAAGAACAATGAAATATTTTGAGTCAATCATCATCGAGTGAAGCACTACTTGGAAAAATTTGGACAGAGCCATGTGGTGGCGGTTATTTACTTCTCTTGAGGATTCTATGACATTGCGTCATGCCACAACATTAAATAAGGCGCATATTGGGAGAAAACTCAAGTTCTTTTCTTTTTTATCTTTTAGTTAGATATTATTTATTGTTTTTAACTTGATTTGAAGTGTGCTGCAGGGATTAGTGTTAGATGTGAAATGGTAGCTTAGGTTGTATCATCCAAGCAATAAATGAGGACCTCACTTTTTCTAAGTGCGGGCGTAAAAAAGAAATGTCGACTGCAGAAGACCTTGTGTGGCCGCAGGTTTCATCTGTCAGCCACATTTGCAAGAATAAATCTCATGCTAAATGGAAGGTCCTCTGAACCTTTTGCCCAACAGTGTGTAGTAAGTCTGCGGACCATCACATATTATGCGATCGTAAAAGCACACTATCAGAGAAGTGTTTGACTTAAAGTGTCAGATGTGAAGCCGCACTTGAAAGAATGTGGACCGAACAACTATGTGATTCAGTGATGCCCAGGTAACAGAGTGCGGACCGCACTTATAATTTTGCGGCCGCACTCACCTCTTTGACCCCTCACATTCTTTGTGTATAAATACAATAGTAGCCCCTCCTTTTACACTTTTCACCCTCTTCACTCTCATACTTTTACTCCAAGAAGTTGCTCGATTACTTGCAATTTGGAACACATACAACCCTTTACTCACTTGAATCTTAGTACACTAGCACTATGTGGTATGCATCACTTCAATCTTGTTGATTTTATTTCTAAATTTATTTTGATTTTTAACTTTTTTAGGCCATATGTTATTATATTCCTTCTATGTGTCCATGTGGGGAAGTTTAATATTGGGTAATTGTCAAAGCATGCTTAGATTGGGTTAGGTTGCTGTTTATCATGTCTATACCAAGTTGCGTAGTAGGATTGAACACAATTTTTGCATAAACTAGATTAAAGACCTGTAACCGTTATTGTTCTTGACTGTGCTGACCGCACTTAAAATTGTGCGGTCCGCAAACTTCAGTTTTAGTAACTTGGATGGCTTGTTGTTTGTGTGGACACACTTTTATTTGTGCAGACCACGGATTTTATGATACGACCACAAAATAAGCCTGCACATAGTTAGAGAACCTGTTCTGTGAGCATCTCAAGTGCGGACTGCAAACATTTTTGTGCGGATCGTAGATAAAATCCGCGGACACATATTGCTGTCGCACTGTCTATCAGAGGACTGATCTTGAAAACTGAGCACAACTGTGCTAAAGTGCGGCCCGCATTTGGAATTGTGCGGTATGCAGTTCCACTTTGTGGACCACACTTCAAAATGTGCGGATCGCATTTGGTCCTTGTTTATTGCATTCTACAATCTTAAAACCTCATATGACTCTTAGCTGTTTGAAACATGAATATTAACTGACAAATCTCTTTATGCATACACAGACAATGGTGTGATCAAGAGGTCGAGGTGAATCTTCAAAACGAATGGGAGAATCAGCAAGGGGCAGAGGCAGAGGTGCCAAGCACCTAAGTGTGAAAATAGAAATTACATAGAAGACAATTGCAGGCCGGAGGAGAGGTAGAAGCCTCTCACAGTCGAGTTCTTATGCCCTATCTAGGGGAGCCTCGAAGGGGAATTCTGTGTCTTTAATTGAGGAGCGCAATGAAGAGCAATCTAGGCCACATGTGTAGTCTGAGCCTCTAGATGTTTCTTCTACATCTCACAGTACATCCCACGCTTCAGATAGTGACAATCATGAGTCCAACACAGTAGCTCCGGGCTCCGATTCTGATGATTCCCTAGATGATAGGAGAGGGGGAACAAGCGCACAGGAAGGCCTGGCTCGGACTAAAAGAAGGTTGTCTAGGAAGACCGTTTCTTGAGTTTGCAAGAATATTTAGACTTCCATATGTGATGGAAGGACAGATCTCTGACTCACGCATGGAAATTTCTCCTCAAAGACTTAGACTAATTCAACCCCGCAGACTTAGTGGAGTTTACCAAGAGAAATGGGTGGATGCAGTTTACTGAGAAGCTGGTGGATGTGAAACAGCATCTTGTCTTGGAATTCTATGCCAACACAGTGCATATTCTCAAAGGGACAAAGATCACCAAGGCGCACAACCTGAAAGTAAAGTTTAATCAGGATAATCTGAATGCATACCTGTGATTTGATTATATGGAGCCAAAGGAGTATTTGGAAAAGGTGGCTTTGGAGGAGGAGTCTAGACCATGGCTTGCTGAGATTCTTGCACCTGGACCTACTCCCCCTTAGATAGGTGTCAGGGTGCCCATCCCTCGCAACACTCTGAGCTTTGAGGCAAAAGGGTGGCAGGCATTTGTATGTAACAGACTTGACCTGTTTTTGAATGAGAACAACCTGCCCTATCACGAGCTATATTGAAAGCCTCCATGATGTCCGAGTACCCAATCAATATGGGTGCTCTGATATTGGCCAACATCTCACTTGTGGCACAGCATGGTAACACATCTTACCCCCACCCCTGCACTATTACTGAGTATCTGACTGATGCCAAGGTGGAGTCCAGGCCATTTGACACCAAGGTCAAGGAGACCGAGCTATTTGAGTGGTCCAACCTGCAAGACCCGAGAAACACAAAGAAGAGCATTCAATATTCTACTACTCCTGGGCAGTCTGATGATCCGGTAGTTGTAGCCCCTGGTCCATCGGAAATTCCATCTACCTCAGCTAAGCCTTCCACTAGTGCCACAATTGCCATCCCTAAGACAGCATCCTCAGACTATAATGCTTACTCCAGATTTGAGGTCGGTGCCTATGCCTACAGGTTTGTTGTCTACCTTGTGGGTCTCTAAAACACTTGCGAGCCTCAACAACTAAATGCATGCATCTATATTAAACTTGTATGAGATCTCCAGTACATTTGCAGGGCAGTCATCTTTACAGGCACCATTGGATCCCTTTGACATAGATAAGAAGCTCATCAAGGTCTTCGACAACCAGAAGGTCATTATGGATGCATTGCTACAACATGGCACAGTGATAGAGTGATTGACCATGCAATTGAAGAAGATGAGAAAGACACGGTTCAGCAAGAAGTCAGTTGATGCACTTCGAGAGGGGGTGACCAAGATAGCTGAGGCCGGTGATTTACCCTTTGACATGCTACTAGATCCCGCCCAGCCTCACCCAGCTCCATCTTCTCATGGGGATCCTGCTTCTTAGTCTGAGGAGCCGTGCCTTGAATCTGATACTACTAAGG
This sequence comes from Nicotiana otophora, assembly GCA_000715115.1. NCBI lineage: Eukaryota > Viridiplantae > Streptophyta > Magnoliopsida > Solanales > Solanaceae > Nicotiana > Nicotiana otophora. The sequence goes on from AWOL01S0005811.1 coordinate 94,456, forward strand.
TGGTGCGTGATATGTTCAGCTCTCTGGCCGCTCCCACACACGATGATGACATTCAGTTAGCTGAGTCAGATAGGACCGATGCTGTTAGTGACACTTTGATGACCGAGGACACTTAGGGAGTTTCTTCGCCCTCTGTGCTCTTTGATCTTATTTTTCTAAGCATTAGGGATAATACTTATTTTTATTCGGGGTTGGAGTATATTTGATGATGAATTGATACACTTGTCAACATTGAGATGTAATAACTGGATGATTCTACCTTTTTTTTATCATTAGTAGTTGTTACATTTATTAGCATCTTTAGTCGTTTATCTTTAATTTTTTTTGTTTTGGTAGTTTTTATGTTTTTCTTATTAGTGTTGATAATAAACCTTTTGGTTTTAAATGCCACGGTTCTTTTCAAAGGTGGTCTTTTGTGTGAACCGGGTGACTCTTCCCGATGATGGATAGTGTGACAACTTTTTTAAGGGAATAAGTCAATTTCATGTTTAGGTAGTAGTAGTAGTAAGTAGTAACGAATAAAATCCCTAACTATGTCATTCTATAAAAAAGTTATTTATGCTTCATATGGAACCAACATGCTTAATTGCTTGCTTATGATTTTAAACAAGGTTTTTTGTTTTGAAGAAATAGCTCTAGTTTACTGATTTTGAGGTTCTTGAGTTAACTTTGATAATTATTAAGTGATTGAATGGACTACAGTGATCGTTTAACTTGACTGTGATCATTATGGGTTTTAGACTCTATCCTCTTTTACGGTCTAGTTTTATGAGAGGTAAGATGAATTCTTGTTGCTATTCTAAGTACTTGAGTAAATAGTCTATAACTTGCCCCGAATGTGTTTCAAGACGAAATTCTAAGTTTGTTTGGTTTGCAAAATGACTGTAGGTTTTCCTTGGACCGTTTGGGCTTTCTATTTCCACCCTGTTATCATTATCCCTAGTCAGTCCCTTTGAGATTTTACCCTTTCTTTGTTGGTAACCATGCTACAAGACTTTACCTGTTTGATCATAATCCTTTCTTGGCACCCGAGCCTTCCTTAACACTCATATGTAATAAGTTGCTCAAAGCGTAAATTTGGGGAGAGAGTTGAGGAATCTTAAAGAGGTATCAAGGCATTGAAAGGAGAGAAAAGAAATGATCTCCATGAAAGAGAATGTAAGAAAAGAAAGAACAAAAATAATAATAAGGGAGATTAATGAAATCCAAATGAGGCATGTATCTCTAGTATAAGCGTCAAGGGAGAAAAAGAAAGAAATGAACAATAAAGAGTGATGGAAAGTCTCTCCATGCCCCAAGAAAAAGAAATGCCTCTAAGGGTTTGGCAAATATGAGCCAAGAAATGAAAAGTGGAGTGCTTAAGGAAGGATGTAACCACTTATACTATATGGTATCTTACCCCAATCTAAAAGACTTCATTACAACCCGAAAGAAGTCCTACTTGATTTTGAACCGAGTAAGCTTACACTAGTGGAGATTTATATGAGGGGCAAGCTTATGGTACTTGAAGCTCTACTTGTCACATTTCTTTCTGAGAGAAGAGTAAATCCTTTATTGCTCTAGAAATTTAGTGTTAAATCTTGAAGTGAGCATGGCAAATGGAGGGTAGGGGAGGAAGAGTTTGGAGTCCACCATGATTTACATGAAAGAACAAGAGTTCTTGATGAGTAAAGCCAATTATTGAAGCTCAAATGTCACACAGAGTTACATGCAAGTCACATATGTTTGAAACATTTGTCATCTTGTAGAGAATGCATGAGTATTGTGGATAATTGTTGGTCCCAACTGAGTATAAATAACTTATAACTCTTTGAAATGAACTTTCACTTAGGGGGGATAGGAACTAATCTATTTGCTTGAGGACAAGAAAGGACTTAAGTTTGGGGGAGTTGATAAGTGTGGATTTTAACAACTTATTAGTACTTTCTTGCTTTAGCTTTTAGTCTAAAAGTAGTGATTTTTATTTCCGAATCTAATTAAAATGCATGAATTGCAGGCATGCTAGAGGATGGGAGCTCAATGAAGCAATATAACTCAAAATGGAGATGTCCAGCTCAAATATCCAAAGAGGAGAAGTGCAAATAAATGTGTGGTCCGCACAACTTATTCTGCGGCTGTAGATGTAGATGCGCCTAGAAAGAATAGTGCGGTTGCAGACTAATCATTGAAGCATATGAGGCTCTTAGCAGTAGTGCGCTCTGCACACCAAATTGTGCGGCCGCAGAAGTTTATCGCACTGACAAGCTTGCAAGGATTAGAGAAGATGCAAAAGACCAAGCTTAAAGCCTTCTTAAAGCGCGGTCCGCAAAAACTCGCGTAGCTAAATTGTTCGCCCGCAAAACCTCGCAAAGGAAATTTTTTTCCGGGAATTTCATAGCACTATAAATAGAGGAGAAACATCTTTTAGGGAAACTTTTGTACTGTAGCAGCTGGTAGAGGTTAGACTTAGCTATTTTAGAAAATTTATGACTACATTTAGAGAATACCCATTTCTTTTACACTTTAATTCTATCCTTATGTCTTCAATTAATTCTTCTTTTCAATTTTCTATGTCTTTGATTATGAGTAGCTAGATTTTATCTAGGGTTGTGATCCAAACCTAGTTTGTAAAACCTATGGATATTTAATATTAATGCTTGTTATTGATTGGGTGTATGTTATTTAGCCTTGTTTATACTTTTCTTCTAGAATTAATAGTTTCAAATATTGATTCATGCATATTTCACTTAGTTCTTACTTGAGAAAGAGGAACCTAGTCTAGGAAAACTTGACTAATAAGAAATTGAACTAGTTGAAGTTTTGATTAAAGGATATGAACTAGAGATATGGATAATCTCACTTGGACTCATATCAATTGTTTAGATTGCTACCCATTTGGTCTTGAGAAAGACAATTTGGTCATGATGACCTAAAGGTATTGAGTGGGTACTTGAGAGTTAAGAGTCATAACACACCCCGATCTACCAAACAAGCATAGATTTACTATACCTATTAGGTTTACACCTAGGTGAATATTTACATCCCTAGGCTTTTTACTTATTTGATAAAAAAACCAAAACCATTTCGCTCTCTATTTGTTTACTAGTTAGTTCAATCTTTTAGAAGTTAATTTAGATAACAATTTTCCACTATTGTTTGAAAGATAAATCTAGTTATTTCAAGTTCTTTTTTAAGTTCTTATCTTAGCACCAATCTAAACTCTCTGTGGATTCCACCCCGACTCACGTTGGATTTTCTAATTGAAATGACCGTTTCATACTCATTAATTAGGTGTGAATTGTACGTGATCAGCAAGCCACCGTACGCCATATGGATGGGGCTACTTGTGCCAAGTAGATTTGGTACTGATGGCAAAATTGTGAGATTATTGGGTCAATTCCTTCACCCACTCCTAAAGTGAAAGGGTATGTATAAACATACATTAAACCTGGTTTGTAGAAGGTAACCCTTTATACCTCATTAGGGAGGAGAATTTCAATGTTGTTCCAATTGAAATCCTCCTTCATGACAGGTATGTTAGGAGGACGAATAGAAGAAGGATACCTACAGACATGCTAGTGTCTTTCACTTTTGGGATTTGGAGGTTCTTTTTGTTCTTGAAGGTCAGATTTCATGCTACGTTGAAGGGTTATGATGGTGTTTATGGTAGGAAGTTCCGACTCGACGTCAATCTCATTTGTTTTGTTCTTCTTTGGGCCTCCACCGAAGAAAAGGCCATAGCTTCCGAGGGTAGAAGTGTTAGAAAACATGTTTATGAAGGAAAATCTTATTGAGAAAATTGAATTTAGCAGTAGAGTTCTACGATAAATGGGAGAAGAAGAAGGAGTTATAAAAGGTAAAGAGTAAAAATGATGAGTAGTGGAGAAGTGATGGCAGGAAAAAATCGTAGTCATGATTACCTCGAAAAATGGTAGAAATCTTTGCCTAATAATGGGATGAAACGTGTTCGGGTCATTAACTGTGAGGAGACGTGCATCTTTTCAAGTGTCAGAAAAGAAAGTATCACCGGAAACACTAAGTTATATCACCGAAAAGTAGGGAGACTATCTGTATGGGTTAGAATTGGTTAGCGCCAGTTGGACGAATGATGAAGTGACACGTGAAACTAAATATAGGTAGGATGCAAGTCAGTAAATAGTTGGCACCTCATGCAAGCATGTGACCGGTGCTGGATTGTAATGACCCAACCAGTCATTTTGAGTATTTGCATTTCGTTCAACTATTTGAAGTCTTGAGTAGCTTCATATAATATATTATGACTTTTGTGAAATTGTCGGTTTTGGTTTTCAGGTGATTCAAAATTAATTTGGATTAATGATTCTCAACTAGGAAGCTTTAAGTTGGAAGAGTTAACCAAGTTTGACTTTTGTATATTTGACCTTGGATGATGATTTTGGAATTGGGCGTATGCCCAGATTAGCATTTGGATGTTTCTTGAAGGTTTTGGTCTTAATTTGCAAACGTGGCAATCTGAAGGTTTGAAAAGTTCATAGGTTTGACCGGGAGTACACTTTGATGATAACGGTTCAGATTGTGGTTCTGAGAATTAGAATAGCTTCGTTATGTCATTTGGGACTTCTTTGAAATATTTGATGTCATTCCGGGTTGATTTTATGTTTTTCAACATGCGTTTTGAAAGTTTAAAGTTCAAAAGTTCTTCCATATGATTTGACGTGCGATTCATTGTTTCGATGTTGTTATGTGTAGTTTGAGGCCTCTAAGAGGTCCGTGTTATGTTTTGGGACTTGTTGGTGAGTTTCGGATGTGGTTAGGATTATTTAGGAACATGTTTGTTGATGCTGGTTTTTGTTAGGTTCTATTATGACCGCACAAGTGGAAATTTGGGTATAGGTGCGGAAGGCATAGCGCAGAAGCGCAATTTGGAGCTGGAGAAGGAGTCTGCAAATGCGGAGATTTCATCATATCTGTGAAGGCGCAAGTGTGGTAGCTTTGGCGTAGAAGCAGAAGGAATGCAGATGCGGAGCATTTTCCTCGCACCTGCGACGTCGTAGAAGCGGAGCATATTCCCTAGGTGCGAGAGGTCGGCTAGTTAGTTGTTTCCATAGAAGCAGAGAAATTAGTCATAGAAGCGACACCGCAAAAGCGGCTGGGTTGTCGCAGATGCAAAGATGCCTGGGTAGTGTCTATTTATTCGAGGGTTTAGTATTTCATTCCTATTGTGAGTTATGGAGATCGAATTTGAGCGATGTTGAAGGAAATTTTCACCACATGAATTGTGGTACGTATTTTCTACTTTGTTTTGATTATAATCCATGATTCCATATTCAATTTTGGCATTTGATTGATGATTTCAAAAGAGAAATTGGGGGTTTTTGTCTAAACTTTCCCAAAGTGATTTTTTAAATTTTGAACATCGATTCGGAGCCATATTTCAGTGAAATTAGTATGGTTAGACTCGTATTCGAATGGGTTGTCAGAATTTGTGAGTTTTGTCGGGTTCCAATGTGCATGCCTACGTTTGACCTTTTGGTCGACTTTGAGTAATTGATTAAATATTCGATTTTTATTAGGTTTGTCTCCTATGGCATTATTTGATACTTTTGAGTTGTTTTGGCTAGTTTTGATTCGTACAGAGATTGATACGTGTGGGATGGAATTTCTAGAGTGATGTTTGGCTTACCCGGTATTTGTTTTGGCTTGTTTGAGGTAAGTATATTATCTAAACTTGGTTGAGGCACTAGTTGCCTGAATTATTTATGATAGCTACGTTCTATGGTGTAATGACCCGATCGGTCATTTTGTGTAATTGCGCCCCATTTCCCCTTTTCATACTTCACATATGTGCATTTATGATTTTATGACTTGCGGGGTCGGTTAGTTTCGTTCTGGAAAGCTTTCGTGTTGATTTGGACACTAGATTCTTGACTTAGAAGTTTAAATTTTAAAATATTGACCAAACTTTGACTTTTGTGAAAACGACTCCGGAACTGTGTTGTTATGACTCTAATAGCATCGTATCGTGATTTGATAGAAATCGGACGGTTAGTTGTAATTCTAGAAGTTCTTGAAACGTTTCTTTGAATTCATGCCTTTTAGAGTTCAATTTGTAGTTTTAGATGTTATTTTTTGTGTTTTGATCACGCGAGCAAGTTTTTATGATTTTTATAGACTTGTGTGGAAGTTTGGTTTGGAGCCTTGAGGGCTCGGATGAGTTTCTGACATGTACCAGAGTGTTTCGGACTGAAGCTGGCAAAAATCTGGTGTCTGGTGCTCTGGTGTCGCAAATGCGAACACCAAGCCTGCATTTGCAAAGGTAACACAAGGGGGCAGTTGTCGCAAATCCGACCTCCCCTTCGCATTATCGAAGTCTACAGAATTCCTTCACAGATCGCATTTGCAAATAATTGCTCGCTATTGCGAGGTACCTCTAGTTTGCAATTGCGGAGCTTTCATCACAATTGCAATGTTAACTTAGGCTGTCAGTGTTTGCAAATGCGAGACCTGGTCCGAAATTGCAAGGGTTCGCATTGTAGCAAATGTGACATCAGCAACTGGTGATTCGGAGAGGGGATTTTCATTTTTGGACTTGTTGTCGCCAAATCTTCTCTCATTTTTGAACCCTAGAAGGAGATTTTGAGAGGGGATTTTCATCTATAAACCTTGGGTAAGTGATTCTAATCTATTTCTAATCATATACCATCAACATATCTTAGATTTTAACATCAAAGGCATGAGAATCTAAGTGAAAAATTGTGAAACTTTGTCAAGTTTTTGAAAAATAAAAAATTTAGTTTTGAGAGTCAATTTGGACTCGAATTTTGAAACTAATCACATATATGAACTCGTGGGGTCATGGCTAGAAAGAATCTACCATTGGAACAGAGTTTTGGCTGGGCAGGCCCCGAGTATACCTTTGTTGACCTTTTGGGAAAAGTGTAAAGATCTTAACTTTATCTACTGCAATTGAATCCCCTAGCATTGTTTGATGACATTGTGTCGATTTATGTTAGATTTGAGCCGTGTGGAGGTGTACTTTAAGGAAAAAGCTATTTTCGAGTGTTGAATTGGCCTAGTTGAGGTAAGTGTCTTGACTTACTTTGTGTGGGGTAACTACCCCTTAGGATTGATATTATTCGATTCAATTATGCTAAGTGAAATCCGTGTACGCAAGGTGACGAGTGGGTACACGGGTTGTACGTGGTATTTGACCGGTTTAGGCTAATTAGACTATTTCCATGCTTTAATTGAAATTCCATATCATGTTCTAAGTTCTCATAGTCAATCTATCCTTATTTGTGTTAGTCTATCCTTACATACCTTAATTGACTTGTTTAGCACATGTTCTACATCCTAGTTGATAAATTGCTCTCATGATTAGTTGAACTTGTTGACACTTTTATTGTTACATGCTATCTCTTCATTGTTAATTATCATTATTTGAAGTCATTGTTCGTGTTATCTCTTCACTTATTGATTATCAATACTTGAAGCAATTGTTCATGATATCCCTTTCCTTGTTGATTTCCATTATCTGAAACCTATTGCTAAATGTTATCTCTTTTATTGTGAGTTAATCTTATCTAATATCGTGGTTATACATTATTTCTCTCATTGTTGAGTTAATTGGTGTTGATGTTGAAAAATTCATTAACATGTTGAGGCGAAGTTAGTTATTGTTGAGACATCTATCTTATTGAGCATTTCTACTTTCATTATTGTTGTTGATATTCTTGTATATGTCGTGGAGGAGCCATGGGCTATTGCTTCGGAAACATTGATATTGTAGTTTTTGTTGGCAAGTTGTGACATATGGGCACTTGTGGTGCGAATTGTTATTGTGATATGATATTGACGTGCATCCAGCGGTATAAGAGTTGGGGTTAATGTGCATGCGGCGGTATAAGGTGGGACTTATATGCGTGTTGCATATAGAGAAACTATGTGAAGCCACACAACATCATAAGGTGGGATAAAGTACATGTAGTTATTTTGGGAAAACTATTTTCAAAACCTATTTTAAAATTAAGGCTACACGTGGCATTATAGGGAAAGATTGTAATTAAAGTTAAGGTTAGGCTCGTCACTACTGTACTGAGGCTAGGCTTGATACTTACTGGGTACCTTTGTGGTGCACTCATACTACGCTTCTGCACATTATTTTGTGCTGATCCATGTATATCTGCTCATGTCGGTCATTAGAGATTACCTACTAGCTACTTTTATTGGATACTTCAAGGTATGCATGCTCGGTGTCCACAGGCCTTGGAGTCACCTTCCTTTATTCTCATTTACTGTTGTATTTCCTTTCAGACAGTGATGTAGTAGTACTCTCTTATACTCTGTAGAGCTTATGACTCAGTTCCACCAATTTTGGTGAGGGTATTGTTAAGACTATATTTGTATCGGAAGGTTATATCGGTATTCAGTTTTTTTTAGTATTTTGATAAATGTTTCTGCCAAGTTATCATTATTTGTTAGGATTACCTAGTCATAGAGACTAGGTGCCATCACAACATCCTACGGAGGGAAATTGGGGTCGTGACAAATGGGTTCGCATATGTGTGTTTGAGCCCATGTGCAAGCACCGGGGTATTCATCCATGCTCGTGGTAGTGTGTAGGCTATGATATGCCTAGAATTGACTGTCAAGCTTTAAGCTATAATGTTTCTCATATTTGTTACATTGTTGTGAACTATTTGAACTATGTTTGAGGTTACGAAGAAGCTAATTCCCTGAATAAACTTGGTAATTGTTATTTTTGTGATGAAATTACCGATTTGAGCCATGATGGAATACTTTGCACATGAATACACTTTAGCTTGTCCCTTATACTAGTCCAGGAGCATGAAATGTGATATTCGTTGATCATCATACATGCATTCTTGTATATTTGCTTATGTGTGATATGACTTGGAGTGGATGCATGTGACCACGCTGACCGAATTGTGTTGTTTTGCCTATGACTATGTCGGGCAGATTGTGTTGTTATTTATGTGACCATGCCGGATGGATTCTATTGTTATGCATGTGACCACGCTATATGGAATGTGATACTGACGTTATTCGACTTGTGTGGATGTTTGGTTTGGAGCCCCGAGGGCTTAGATAAGTTTCAGACATGTTCTAAAGTGTTTCAGACTGAAGTTGGAAAATATCTATTGTCTGGTGCTCTGGTGTCGCAAATGAGAACACTAAGCTCGCATTTGCGAAGGTGAAAGGGGAGGGGCAGCTGTCACAAATGCGACCTCCCCTTCGCATTTGTGAAGTCCACGTGATTCCAGCAATGTATGTTGACTTAAGCTGTCAGGGTTCACAAATGCGAGTCCTGGTCTGCAATTGCTAGGGTTCGCAAATGCAAACCATGTGTCGCAAATGCAACATCTGCAGCTAGTTAAAGGGCTGGGAAACGAGATATTTTGAACTTATTCTCTTATTTTTGAACCCTAGACTCGGTAGGAGGCAATTTGGAGAGGGGGTTTTTATCTACAAACCTTGGGTAAATGATTCTAATCCATTTCTAATCATATTCCATCAACATATCTTAGATTTTAACATCCAAGTCATAAGAATCAAAGTGCAAGTTTGTGAAACTTTGTTAAGTTTTTGAAAAATAAGAAATTGATTTAAAGAGTCGATTTGGACTCGAATTTTGAAACTAATCACATATATGAACTCGTGGGGTCATGGGTAGAAAGAATCTACTATTGGACACGGCTTTTGACCGAGCGTGCCTCGAGTATACTTTTGTTGACTTTTTGGAAAAAGTGTAAAGATCTTAACATTATCTATTTCAATTGAATTCCCTAGCATTGTTTGATGATATTGTGTCGATTTCTATTAGATTTAAGCCATGTGGAGGTGGATTTGAAGGGAAAAGCTATTTCCGAGTGTTGAATTGGCCTAGTTGAGGTAATGTCTTTCCTTACTTTGTGTGGGGGAACTACCCCTTAGGATTCGTATTGTTTGATTCAATTGTGCTACGTGAAATCTGTGTACGCAAGGTAACGAGTGGGTACACGGGTTGTATGTGGTATTTGACATGTTTAGGCTACTTATACTATTTCCATGCTTTAATTGAAATTCCATATCATGTTCTAAGTTCTCATAGTCAATCTATCCTTATTTGTGTTAGTCTATCCTTACATGCCTTAATTGACTTCTTTAGCACATGTTCTACATCCTACTTGATAAATTGCTCTCATGATTATTTGAACTTGTTGAATCTTTTATTGTTACATGATATCTCTTCATTGTTAATTATCATTATTTGAAGTCATTGTTCGTGTTATCTCTTCACTTATTGATTAACAATACTTGAAGCAATTGTTCATGTTATCCCTTTCCTTGTCGATTTCCATTATTTAAAACACATTGCTAAATGTTATCTCTTTTATTGTGAGTTAGTCTTATCTAATATCGTGGTTATACATTATTTCTATCGATGTTGAGTTAATTATGTTGAATTTGTGAAAGTCGTTAAAACGTTGAGGCGAAATTAGTTATTGTTGAGACATCTATCTTATTTAGCATTTCTATATTCATTGTTATTATTGATATTCTTGTATATGTCATGGTGGAACCACGGGCTATTGTAGTGGAAATATTGGTATTGTTGTTGTTGTTGGCAAGTTGTGACATATGGGCACTTGTGCTGTAAATTGTTATTGTGAAATGTTATTGACGCACATCCAACGGTATAAGGCTTGGGATTAATATGTATGTGGCGGTATGAGGTAGGACTTATTTCCATGTTTCTTGTAGGGAAACTACGTGAAGCCAAGTTGCGTCATAAGGTGGGCTAAAATGCATGTAGTTATTTCGCTAAAACCATTTTAAAAACCTATTTCAAAATTAAGGCTACATGCGGCAGTATAAGGAAAGATTGTAATTGAAATTAATAAATGTGAATACAAGGTGGTACCTCGGTTATGATTCTTTATTATACGAGGTGGTACCTCGGTACTGATTTTATTATACATGAGGTGGTACCTAGTTGTGATTCTTCTGCTTATTTTATGTTGTAAAGTGTTTTGGTGGAAATATTTCTTGCTGTTTCATTCTTTTTTGTTCTAGCAGTTGATGTCCGTATATGAGCATTGTAGCCCCTTTAGTTACTTCTTTTATGCTATTTCCATTGTTGATTTCCGGTACTAGTTCATGCTATTATCTTGTTTCATATCACTTGTTTCTTCACTTTCCGTTGCATTTAAGTTTTATATTTTCATAGTATTTATTTATATTCTAGTAGGTATCCTGACGTGGCCTCATCACTACTCTACTGAGGTTAGGATTGATACTTACTTGGTACCATTGTGATGCACACATACTACGCTTCTGCATATTGTTTTGTGCAGATCCAGGTACGTATGCTTGTGTCGGTCGTTAGAGATTACCTGCTAGCTGCTTTTATCAGAGATTTCAAGGTATTCCTGCTCGGCGTCCGCAAGCATTGAATTCACCTTCCCTTATTCTCATTTATTGTTGTATTTCCTTACGGACAGTGATGTAGTAGTACTCTAGTTATACTCTGTAGAGCTTATGACTCAGTTCCACCGGTTTTATGGAGCGTTTTATTGAGACTATTTTTGTATCTCAAGGTTATATCAGTATTTAGTTTTGTTTTGTAATTTGATAATTATTTCTACCAAGATATTATTACTTGTTAGGCTTAACTAGTCATAGAGACTAGGTGACATCACGACATCCTACAGAGGGAAATTGGGGTCGTGAGAAGTTGGTATTAGAGTTCTAGGTTCATAGGTGTTACGCGTCATAAGAAGGTTTAGTAAAGTCTTGCGGATTGGTACGGAGACGTCTGTACTTATCTTCGAGAGGCGGCAGAACTATTAGGAAAACTTCACTTCTTCGATTCCTTATCTTGCGAATTGGTTGATTTCGAAAACTAAAGCTTTGACTTTCTATTCTCTCACATCAGACACCCGCACCCCCAGCAAGAGCCGCAAGAGGCCGGGGCCGGGGCATAGGTTGAATAGGGGCATGTAGTGCAGCCAAAGAACCTTCCCGAGCTATGATAAATGAGCCACCAGTAGCTCCAGTCGGGGGAGAGGCACCCAAAGCAACTATTTCCACCCTAGAACTTCAGGAGAGCCTCGCACAATTCTTGAGCATGTTCGGTACCTTAACTCAAGCAGGGTTGATTCCACTTGCGCCAGCCACATTTCAGGTTGGGGGAGGAGCACAGACTCCCACGGCCCGTACCCCATAGCAATAGATCCAGGTTGATCAAGTCCTAGAGGTTATACCGGTATATCATATTGCTCCGGTTCAGCCCGTGGTTAAGGCAACATCATCTGAGGAGGAGCAACTTAGGATCAAGAGGTTCAAGAAGTACAACCCTCCTACTTTCAGTGGTTTTCCTTCAGAGGATGCACATGGTTTTCTTGAGAAGTGACACCGTATTCTCCGCACTATGGGTATTGCAGAGACGAGTGGGGTTGCTTTTACCACGTTCCAGCTAAAGAGAGCGGTATATCAGTGGTGGTGAGCGTACGAGGTGGGTAGTCCAGCCAAGGCAGCTTCACTTAGTTGGACTCGGTTTTTAGAGTTATTCTTGAGAGAGTTTGTTCCTTGGACAATTCGCTATGTATGGCGCACGGAGTTTGACAGCTACGCCAGGGTACTATGAGAGTGTTGGAGTATGTTGTCTGATTCAATGATTTATCCAAGCATGCTCCTGCCTTGGTTTCTACAGTTAGAGAGTGAGTCCGTCGATTAATCGAAGGGCTCAACTATGGTATTAGGTTTAGCATGGCTTGAGAGTTGGAGGAAGATACCCCATATCAGCAGGTAATAGAGATTGCTCGGAGGTTGGAGGGTATGCGGGGCTGTGAGAGAGATGATAGGTAGGCCAATAGGCCTCGTGGTATAAGAGGATTTAGTGGTGGTTACACTGTAGCTATAGCCCATCATGGTAGAGGATTTGTAAGTCATCCTATTCATTCAACACTTACAACTTCTAGTGGTGCTCCGGTTGTTCCGATGTCTCAGGTTGCACACTTTGCTTAGCCACTTTCTAGTGCACCTCTTGCACGGGGTTCCTTCAGCGGTAAGTCTAGCCGACCAGGACCGAGCCAGTCCCAGTAGCCACGCCCACCGAGATCTTGCTTTGAGTGTGGCAATACCCACCACATGGCAAGAGATTGCCCTAGACTCATGAGGGGTGAACTCAGGCTTCACGGATTCAGTCGGGACCACAAACTTCCCAGACCATGGTTGTTGCCCTAGTTGCCGCTCCACCCGCTCAGCAATCTAGGGGTGTGAATGGGTGGGTAGAGGTCGCCCTATAGGGGTAGGCTAGGCTAAATTCTATGCTTTTTCGGGTAGGACAGAGGCAGTTGCTTCAGACTCAGTCATTACAGGTATGGTTCCAGTTTTCCCTAAAGATGCATCAGTCTTATTTTATCCGGGATCCACTTTTTCATATGTGTCATCTTACTTTGCTTTGTATTTAAATATATCTCGTGATTCTTTGTGTTCTCCAATTTATGTGTCCACGCCTGTGGGAGATTCTATTATTGTGGACCACGTGTATCGGTCGTGTTTAATTGTTATAGGTGGTTTTTACACCCGAATTGATCTATTGTTACTTGTTATGGTAGACTTTGATGTTATCTTAGTCATGGACTAGTTGTCTCCCTATCATACTATTTTAGATTGTCATGCATAGCTTGTGACATTGGCCATGCCAGGTTTGCCACGGTTAAAGTGGAGTGGTGCATTATATTATGTTCCTAGCAGGTTTGTATCATTTCAAAAGGCTTCGCGGATGGTTAAGAAGGGGTGTGATTCTTATCTAGCCTTTATGAGGGATGTCAGTGATGATACTCCGACCGTTGAGTCAGTTCCGGTAGTGAAAGACTTTCCAGATATATTTCCATCGGATCTTCCAGGCATGCCGTCCGATAGGGATATTGACTTTGATATTGACTTGTTGTCGGTCACTCAGCCCATTTCTATTCTACCATATCGTACGGCCCCATCAAAGCTGAAGGAGTTAAAGGAGCAGTTGCATGAGTTTCTTGATAAGGGTCTCATTCAGCCTAGTGTATCGATGTGGGGTGCTCCGATCTTGTTTAGAAATAAGAAGGACAGTTCTATGCTCATGTGTATTGATTATCGGTAGTTGAACAAGGTTACAGTGAAGAACATGTATCCATTACCACGCATTGATGACTTATTTGATCATCTACAGGGTTCCAGAGTGTTCTCAAAGATTGATTTGCGGTGAGGTTATCATCAGTTGAAGATTTGGGAACCGGATATTCCGAAGACTGCTTTTAGGATTCGGTATGGTCACTATGAGTTCCTTGTGATATCATTTGGGCTGACCAATGCCCCAGCAATATTTATGCACCTGATGAACAGTGTATTCCAGCTTTATCTTGATTTATTCGTCATTGTGTTTATTGACGACATCTTGGTGTATGCCTGTAGTCAAGAAGATCATGAATAGCACTTGAGGATCATGCTCCAGACCTTGAGAGAGAATACGTTATATGCAAAGTTCTTAACGTGTGAATTCTAGCTTGATTCGGTGGCCTTTTTGGGTCATGTGGTATCGAGTGAGGGGATTAAGGTAGATATGAAGACGATTGAGGTGGTGTAGAGTTGGCCTGGATCATCTTCAGCTACTGAGATCTAGAGTTTCCTTGGTATGGCCGGGTATTATCGTTGTTTCGTAGTGGGTTTCTCATCTATTTCTGCACCTATGACTAGATTGACCCATAAAGGTGCTCCGTTTAGATGGACCAAGGAGTGTGAGGTGAGCTTTCAAAAGCTTAAGACTTCTTTGACTACAACCCCAGTGTTGGTGTTGCCTACGGGCTTGAGGCCATATACTGTGTATTGTACTGCGTCAGGTGTTGGCCTTGGAGCGATGTTGATGCAAGACGGTAGGGTGATTGCGTAAGCGTCTCAATAGCTAAAGAGCCATGAGAAGAATAATTAGGTCCATGACTTGGAGTTGGCAGCCATTGTACATGAATTGAAGATCTTGCGGCATTATTTGTACGGTGTCCCTTGGGAGGTCTTTACCGATCACCGGAGTCTGCACCATCTGTTCAAACAGAAAGATCTTAACTTGCGGCAGCGAAGGTGGTTAGAGTTGCTTAAGGACTATGATATCATCATTCTGTATCATCCCGGGAAGGCCAATGTGGTGGTCGATGCCTTGAGCCGAAAGGCTGAGAGCTGGGGTAGTTTAGCACATCTACCGGCAACAGAAAGGCTATTATCATTGTATGTTCAAGTCTTAGCCAACTAGTTTGTTAGATTGGATGATTCAGAGCCCAATCGAGTTCTTTCCTGCATGGTTTCCCGGTCTTCTCTATATCACCGTATCATAGAGCATCAGTATGACGACCCCCACTTCCTTGTCCTCAAGGAAATAGTTTAGCACGCGATGCCTAAGAGGTTACTATTGGGGATGATAGTGTATTACATATGCAGGGTTGGTTATGTGTGCTTGATATTGATGGTTTGCGTGAGTTGATTCTTTATGAGGCCCACAGTTTGCGGTACTCCATTCATCCGGGGGCGGCTAAGATGTATCAGGACTTTAGGCAGCACTATTGGTTGAGGAGGATGAAGAAGGAAATAGTGGAGTATGTATCTCGGTGCCTAAATTGGCAGCAGGTGAAGTATGAGAATCAGCGGTCGGGTGGTTCGCTTCAGCGGCTTGAGATACCTAAGTGGAAATGGAAGCGTGTCACCATGGACTTCGTTGTTGGGCTCCCACGGACTCATAAGAAGTTTGACGCGGTATTAGTGATTGTGGACAGGTTGACCTAGTTGGCTCATTTCATTCCAGTAGTGACTACATATTCTTCAGAGCAGCTGGCTCAGGTTTATATCCACGAGATTGTCCGAATTCATGGTGTACTAGTATCCATCATCTCTGACTGGGGTACGCAGTTCACCTCGCATTTCGGTATAGTTTTACAATGTGATCTAGGCACACAAGTTGAGTTGAGTATAGCATTTCACTCTCAGACGGACGGACAATCCAAGCGCACTATTTTGATACTGGAGGACATGCTTTGCGCCTCTGTTATGGATTTTGGGGTGCTTGGGATCAGTTCTTGCCACTTGCGGAGTTTGCCTACAACAATAGCTACCAGTCGAGTATCCAGGTGGCTCCGTATAAGGCTCTATATGGGAGATGGTGTCGTTCTCTAGTTGGGTGATTTAAGTTGGGAGAGGCTAAGTTATTAGGCACAGATTTGGTTCGAGATGCTTTAGAGAGGGTCAAGATGACTCAGGATCGGCTTTATACAACCCAATCTAGACAGAAGAGTTATGCGGATCGAAAGGTTCGTGATGTTTCATTCATGGTTGGAGAGCAAATCTTGCTCTGAGTTTCACCCATGAAGGGTGTGATGAGGTTCGGGAAGAATGAGAAGTTGAGCCCTAGGTATTTCAGACCTTTTGAGATCCTTGAGAGGATTGGGGAGGTGCCCTACAAGCTTGCTTTGCCACCTAGTTTATCTGTAGTTTATCATATGTTCATGTTTTAGATTTTATCACAGTCAAATTAGATGAGGATTTGACTTATATTGAGGAACCTGTGCTATCTTGGACCGCCAGGTACGGAAGTTGAGATCAAAGGATATTGCTTCAGTGAAGGTTCAGTAGAGGGGTCATCTAGTCGAGGAGGTGACCTGGAAGACCGAGCATGACATGCAGGGTCATTATCCTCATCTATTCACCACTTATGGTATGTCTTTATGCACGTTCGAGGATGAACGTTTGTTTTAAGAGGGAGAGAATGTAACGACCCGATCGGTCATTTTGTGTAATTGCGCGTCGTTTCCCCTTTTCATGCTTCACATATGTGTTTTTATGGACCCTTGATTCTTGACTTAGAAGTTTAAATTTAAAAATGTTGACCAAACTTTGACTTTTGTGAAAACAACCTGAAACTGTGTTTTTATGACTTTGATAGCTTATCATAATTTCGGACTTGGGTGTTAGCCCGAAATTGATTTTTGAAGTCAGTAGGTTTATTTATGTTGATTTATCGAATTTTGGCATTGTAAAGTTCAAAGCTTTGACTATAGGTTGACTTTTAGCTATCGAGCTCAGAATTTGATTTTGGGAATTGGAATAGGTTTGTTATGATATTTAGAGCATGTCTGCAAAATTTGGTATCGTTTGGAGTTGATTTGATAGGAATCGGATGGTTAGTTGTAATTCAAGAAGTTCTTGAAAAATATCTTTGAAATTCATGCGTTTTAGAATTCAATTTGTAGTTTTATATGTTATTTTTGTGTTTTGATTATGCGAATGAGTTCGTATGATATTATTAGACTTGTGTGGATGTTTGATTTGGAGCCCCGAGAGCTTAGATATGTTTCAGACATGTTCTGGAGTGTTTCAGATTGAAGTTGAAATAAATCTGTTGTCTGGTGCTCTGGTGTCGCAAATGCGAACACCAGGCTCGCATTTTCGAAGGCAACAGAAGAGGAGCAGTTGTCGCAAATGCGACCTCCCCTTCGCATTTGCGAAATCCACATGATTTCACCGTTGTTCCCATTTGCAAACGATTTCTCGCTTTTGCGAGGGCATTCCAATTCACAATTGCTAAGCTTCCTTCTCAATTGCGATGTTGACTTAGGTTGTCAGGGTTCGCAAATATGAGTCCTGGTCCGAAATTGCGAGGGTTTGCAAATGCCAACCCTGTGTCACAAATGCGACATCTGCAGTTGGTTAAAGGGATGGGAGACGGGATTTTTTGAACTTATTCTCTCATTGTTGAACCCTAGACACGGTAGGAGGCAATTTGGAGAGGGGATTTTCATCTACAAACCTTGGGTAATTGATTTTAATCCATTTCTAATAATATCCCATCAACATATCTTAGATTTTAACATCCAAGTCATGAGAATCAAACTGCACATTTGTGAAACTTTTTCAAAGTGTTTGAAAAATAAGAAATTGAGTTTTGAGAGTCGATTTGGACTCGGATTTTGAAACTAATCACATATATGAACTCGTGGGGTTATGGGTAGAGAGAATCTATCATTGGACCCGAGTTTTGACCGGGCGGGCCCCGAGTATACTTTTGTTGACCTTTTGGGAAAAGTATAAAGATCTTAACTTTATCTATTGCAATTGAATTCCATAGCATCGTTTGATGATATTGTGTCGATTTCTATTAGATTTAAGCCATGTGGAGGTGGATTTGAGGGAAAAGCTATTTCCGTGTGTTGAATTGGCCTAGTTGAGCTAAGTGTCTTGCCTTACTTTGTGTGGGGGAACTACCCCGTAGGATTGGTATTGTTTGATTCAATTGTGCTACGTGAAATCTGTGTACGCAAGGTGACGAGTGGGTACACGGGTTGTACGTGGTATTTTACCGGTTTAGGCTACTTATACTATTTCCATGCTTTAATTAAAATGTCTTATCATGTTCTAAGTTCTCATAGTCAATCTATCCTTATTTGTATTAATCTATCCTTATATGCCTTAATTGACTTGTTTAGCACATGTTCTACATCCTACTTGATAAATTGATCTCATGATTAGTTGAACTTGTTAACTCTTTTATTGTTACATGATATTTCTTCATTGTTAATTATCATTATTTGAAGTCATTGTTCGTGTTATCTCTTCAATTATTTATTATCAATACTTGAAGCAATTGTTCATGTTATCCCTTTCCTTGCTGATTTCCATTATTTGAAGCCCATTGCTAAATGTTATCTCTTTTATTGTGTGTCAGTCTTATCTAATATCGTGGTTATACATTATTTCGCTCATTGTTAAGTTAATTGGTGTTGAAGTTGTGAAAGTCGTTAACACGTTGAGGCGAAGTTAGTTATTGTTGAGACATCTATCTTATTTAGCATTTCTATATTCAATGTTATTGTTGATATTCTTGTATATGTCATAGTGCAACCACGGGCTATTGTTGTGGACATATTGGTATTGTTGTTGGCAAGTTGTGACATATGGGCACTTGTGGTGCGAACTGTTATTGTGATATGATATTGACATGGATCCAGCGGTATAAGGCTTGGTTTTAATGTGGATGTGGCGGTATAAGGTGGGACATATATGCGTGTTGCTTTTATGGAAACTACGTGAAGCCACACATCGTCATAACGTAGGCTAAAGTGCATATAGTTATTTCGGGAAAACCATTTTCAAAACCTATTTCAAAATTAAGGGTACACGCAGCGGTATAAGAAACGATTGTAATTAAAATAAAGAAATGTGAATACGAGGCGGTACCTCAGTTGTGATTCTTGATTATATGAGGAGGTACCTCGGTTCTGATTTTATTATACATGAGATGGTACCTCGTTGTGATTCTTCTGCTTATTTCATATTGTAAAGTGTTTTGGTGGAAATATTTCTTGCTATTTCATTCTTTATTATTATAGTCGTTGTTGTCCGTACATGATCATTGTAGCCCCTTTGGTTACTTCTTTTATGCTATTTCCATTGTTGATTTCTGGTACTAGTTCATGATATTATCTTGTTTCGTATCAGTTGTTTCTTCACTTTCCATTACATATCCATTTTTCATTTTAATAGTATTTATTTATATCCTAGTAGGTGTCCTGACCTGGCCTCGTCACTACTCTACTGAGGTTAGGTTAGATACTTACTAGGTACCGTTGTGGTGCACTCATACTACGCTTCTGCATAATTTTTTGTTGTTTCATTTTTCGAGGTCTGCTCATGTCGATCGTTAGAGATTACCCGATATCTACTTTTATTGGAGATTTCAACGTATGTCTGCTCGGTGTCCGTAGGCCTCGGAGTTACCTTCCCTTATTCTCATTTACTGTTGTATTTCCTTTCGGACAGTGATGTAGTAGTACTCTAGTTATGCTCTTTAGAGCTTATGACTCAGTTCCACCGGTTTTGGGGAGTGTATTGTCGAGACTATGTTTGTATCGGAAGGTTATATGTAACGACCCGGCCGGTCATTTCGAGAGTTGTAGCCTCGTTCCCTCATTTTTCTGCTCCTTTTGTATTCTAAAGCTGTTATATGACTTATAAAATTAGTTGGTTCGGGTTCGGAGAGAATTCATAGTGAATTGAGATACTTAGTCTCTTAATTGAAATCTTAAGTTGCAAAAGTCTACCGGATGTCGACTTATCTGTAAACGACCTCGGAATGGAAATTTGATTGTTCTGTTAGCTCCGTTGGGTGATTCTGGACTTAGGATCATGTCCGGGTTGTGATTTGGAGGCTGATAGTAGAATTAGGCTTGAAATGGCGAAAATTGGAATTTTGGAAAGTTTGACTGGGAACGCACTTTTTGATATCGGGGTCGGATTTCGATTCCGGAAGTTGGAATAGGTTTGTGGTGTCATTTGTGACTTGTTTGCAAAATTTGAGGTCAATCGGACATCGTTTATAGAATTTTGATAGGTTTCGAGGTCGTTTGTAGAATTTTGAAATTTCAAAGTTCATTAGGCTTAAATCCGTGTGGAATTCGTATTTTTGATGTCGGTAGGTAATTTGAGGTTCCGACTATGTTCGAATTGGGTTATAAGACTTGTTGGTATGTTTGGTTGAGGTCACGGGGGAACTCAGGGTGAATTCGGGTGGTTACCGGACTTGGAAGTAAGTTGAGGAAACAACTGAAATTTTGTTGTTGCTGGTGTAATCGCACCTGCGAAGTGGGAACAGCAGGTGCAAGCCCGTAAAAGCGGGGAGGGAGCCGCAAAAGCGGTCAAGAAGGATTTGGGCAGAGGCCGTAGATGAGGGCATGTGGGTGCAAAAGCGCTTGCGCAGAAGCGGGAGGATGTGTAGGTGCGATGGAATTTCTCCGCACCTGCGAAGGTGCAGATGTGGTCCAAGGCTCGCAGACGCGGAGGCAGCTGGGCTAAGTGACTTCCGCAAATACGGAGTTTTCACCGCAGAAGCTGGACTGCGGATGCGGAATAATGACCGCAGGTACGAAAGGGGTCTGGGCAGAATGTTTAAAACGAAGCTTTCGCGATTTTGGCTTCATTTCAACAATTTGAGCTCGGATTTTGGCGATTTTGAGAGGGCTTTTCAAGGGGAATTCTTGAGGTAAGATCCTTTTGTCCATTTTCTTCAATGATTACATTTTCCCAACTAATTTTACACCTAGATGGTGGGTGTTTGAAGTGAAATTTTGGGATTTGAGGCTATGGATTTAGAGAGTTAAGTTTAGGGAATTGAGTTGCCAGTTGATGTCGGATTTTGATAAATTTGGTATGGTTAGACTCGTGAGTGAATGTGCTTTTGGGTTTTATGACTTTTGACGGATTTCGAGACGTGGGCCCGAGGGTCGATTTTGAGCTAATTTTGGATTTTTGTCTTATAATTTGTATTTATCTTATGGAATTAATTCCTTTAGACGTATTGGTTGTATTGTATTGCTTACGACTATATTTGGGACGTTGGGAGGCCGATTCACTAGGCAAGGGCATTTTGGAGTAGAGTTTTGGCTCGGATTGAGGTAAGTAACAGTTTTAAATCTGGTCATGAGGGTATAAAACTCCGGATTTTGTTGTTATATGATTGTTTTGGAGGTGACGCATATGCTAGGTGACGGGCGTGTGGGCGTGCATCATAGGAATTGAGACTTGGTCCATTCCGTGGAACTGTAAAGTTGAAATAACTTGTTGTTAGCTATATGCTCTCCCTGTGTTATAGAAATTTGACTGCAAATCATGTTAGGAGTCATGCATAGGCTATGTGACTACACTGTTGGAACCCGCAAAGGTCGTGTACTCGTTGTATTAATTGCTAAATGTTGTTTTGTACTCAGTCACGGTTTACTTGTGTATCATATCGCAGTCTCTTCTTGTTTCTTGTTGATACATTATATTATCTCTGTTTGAGCTGATTTTTATGATTTCTGAGAGCCCGAGAGACTGGAGAGGTTGGTGAATGAGTTAGGGCCTGAGTGTCGAGCTGTGAGCTATATGTATATATATGCATCGGGCTGCACGTATCAACGATCCTTAGAACTATATATATATATATATATATAT
>AWOL01S0005813.1:0-10129 GCA_000715115.1 Nicotiana otophora
GAGGTAACATGATTAGTTTTCTTACGATGCATTTTTATGTACGAAAATATAGGGTGTAACAGAATGGTAGAAAGAAAATATAAGTATCTCCTTGAGACTGCCAGGGCACTCTTGTTCCAATCAAAACTACCCCTCAAATATTGGGGAGAATGCATATTAACTGCCACTTACATTATCAACAGACTACCTACTAATCATCTAAACAACAGAACTCCTTTTGAATGTTTGTACAAAAGAGTGCTTACTTATTCTCACCTTAGAAGTTTTGGTTGTTTGGGTTTTCCTACCACTCCTAAACCTCACAGAACCAAATTTAAACCAAGAGCAACACCCCATGTCTTTGTGGGTTACCCCTATGACATAAAAAGGTACAAGGTCCTTAGTCTACTCGCCAAGAAAATCTCTGTTTTCAGAGATGTGGCTTTTCATGAAAATGTATTTCCTTTTGCTCTTTCTCCTGATTCTGCACCTTTTCCTTCTGTTTTTCAATCTATTCCTTTTGTTGATGGTTTGCCCTCTCATTGTAATAATTCTGATAGGTCTACAACCCATCCTTAAACATCTGACATACCATCCTTATTTGGTTCCTCCATTTCATCATCACCTCCTTCTTCCACTTCTCATCCTATTACCTCTCCTATAGCCACCAGGAAGTCCTCTAGACTCCATAAATTGCTTGATCATCTGAAGGATTATGTATGCTCCCTTCCAAACTTAAAACCTCCTGTTTTCACTGATTCTCCTGTGTCTCTTAGTGCTTTGTTCTCCAACCATCATCATGTGTCTCTTACCTCATTATTCCTAGACAATCAGTAACTTGTGCAAAATATTTGTAATGATAATGAGCCTTCTTCTTATGAAGAGGCAACCTTACACCCTGCCTGGCAAGAGGCTATGTCTTTAGAGTTTGGAGCCTTGCATGCAAATAACACTTGGGACTTGGTTCCTTTGCCTTCTAGTAAGAAAGCAATAGGGTGTAGATGGGTCTACAAGGTTAAACACAGGGCTGATGAGAGCATAGAGAGGTTCAAGACCAGTTTAGTTGTAAAGGGTTACACCCAGCAAGCTGGGATTGACTACACATAAACCTATTCCCATGTTGTAAAAATCACTACGGTTAGATAACTTATAGCCATTGCAGTTAAGAAACACTGGGACATCTTCCATCTTGATGTAAACAATGTCTTCCTCCATGGTGATTTGGAGGAAGAGGTATATATGCAGTTACCACCTGGTTTAGTAGTGAACACACCTGGAGTTGTTTGCAAGTTAAGAAAATCTCTATATGGCCTGAAACAGGCTAGTAGACAGTGATATTCAAAATTGGCCACTGCTCTTTATTCCAAGGGTTATGTTCATTCCTTGCATGATTATTCTCTCTTCTACAAGAAATCAACTTCTTCCACAATTTTTGTTGTTGTATATATTGATGATGTCATTATTACTGGGACCAGTTCTACAGAGATCACTAAGTTGAAAACCTTTTTACATTACCAGTTTAAGATTAAAGATCTAGGCAGGCTTTATTACTTTCTTGGTTTAGAGGTCCTCTACAAAGAAGATGGGGTTATCATCTCCCAGAGAAAATTTGTACTGGATCTCTTAAAGGAGTTTGACTGCCTCCATTGCACTGGTCTTACTTCTCCTCTTGATCCTAATGTCAAACTGAGAGCTAAAGAGGGAGTTGTTCTTTCAGATCCTACATACTACAGAAAACTAATAGGCAAGCTTAAATTCCTCACTAACACAAGATTGGATATTGCCTTTGGTGTCCAAAACTTGAGCCAATTTATGCAGGATCCTAGAGAACCCCACCTACAGGCTGCATTCCACTTGCTTAGGTACCTTAATGGTGATCTTACACTTGGAATCTTTCTGTCCAATGATCTTGATTGTACCATTAAAGGGTATTGTGACTCTGACTGGGCTGCCTGCCCAGATTCTAGGAGGTCAGTCAGTGGTTACTTGGTGTTGCTAGGTACTAGTCCTATCAGTTGGAAGTCTAAGAAGCAGGAAACCATTTCTCTTTCCTCAGCTGAAGCTGAATATAGGTCTCTTAGAAAGGTGGTTGGGGAGTTGACATGGTTATGCAGATTGTTTGAGGAGCTGACTATTCCCTTTCCTATACCTGTGACTGTGTATTGTGACAGCCAATCAGCTTTACACATTGCTAGGAACCCTGTGTTCCATGAGCGGATCAAACACATCAAGGTTGACTGTCATTTTATGAGGGATAAACTTCAAGAAGGTCCCATCTCCTTGCATCACATTGGCACACATAACCAGCTGACAAACATTCTCACCAAGGCTCTCACTAGCATCAAACATTCCACTGTGTTGAGCAAGTTAGTTGTGAAGACCTCACTTCCAATTTGAGGGGGAGTATTGAGCTATGTATATTTATATGTTTTCAGTTCACTTACTGTTAGCTTAGCTATCAATTAGTTGGCAATTGGTTAGTTTGTTACGTGTATTAAGTGGAGGACCCACGTGTGTATATATCTCACCTACTGAACTAATAAGCTTGCACAGTTCATTTCTAAGTTGACTTCTCTCAAACTCTTCTCTCTCGAAGCTTATGAGTTCCACCATGGGAGCTCAAGCTTGAGCTCGAGGTTTTCTGTGCTTTCTTCCACTTAACAAATGTCACTCAATTAATGAAAATTATATTAAAAAATCACTTTTTCTTTAATTTGTAAACCAACCAAAAAAGCGAACCCGTTGAAGTTTAGGGCACTTTGGACTAAAGAGAACCCCATCTAAGGTAAACAAATTTCCCAATTTGAGCCAGACTTTACCCTATAATGCACTTTATAACTCTTTTAGTGGATCGACCCGTACCAATTCAAACTTATCGTACCAATAAGCTACAAATATCAATTAGTTAAAAACAAAACTCCTATCAGAGACGATAAACTAATGATTAGACAATAAACTACTAATCTATTCTCCACGTGGATACGAGCTTGACCTCCATCTTTCATCATCTATTGAATCAGTCCTATTAATTGATTCCACTATCTTACTAATCTTCTTGTGAGTTTTAGAATCTATAATCTTTTTGTGCCAAGAATAACATAGAGTTGGCTATCTGAACTTTTATTTTGTTAGTGAAAATTCGATTCACCACCTTATAACGAGGATGTTGAGATGGATGTGCGGGCACATTAGGATAGATAAAATTAGGAATGATGTTATTCGGGAGAAGGTGCACATGGCTCCCGTTGACGACAAGATACGGGAAGCGAGACTTAGATGGTTTGGATATATTCAAAGGAGAAGCTTAGATGCTCCGGTACGGAGGTGCGAGCGGCGCGTTGTGGAGGGCACGAGAAGAGGTAGAGGGCGGCCTAAGAAGTATTGGGTAGAGGTGATCAGACAAGATATGGCGAGACTCCAGATTTCCGAGGACATGACACTTGATAGGGAGATGTGGAGGTCGAGTATTAGAGTTGTAGGTTAGGATGTAGTTGAGTCTCGACTTACATCGTACCATTGTGGGACTAGCCAGATAGGGTTTTTGTCTAAGATAGCTAGTGACAATATTGTATTTTACTATTTCGCTTTTCAGTGCATATCCTATTTACTAGCTATCGCTTTTGCTTTGCATCTTTCTTCTATATTTTGTGTTCCTATTTTTCCTATGACTGTTGTGGTGATACTGACAAGGTGGGTTGCTCTGATGGTAAGCACCCTCCACTTCCAACCAAGAGGTTGTGAGTTCGAGTCACCCCAAGAGCAAGGTGGGGAGTTCTTGGAGGGAAGGATGCCGAGGGTCATTTGGAAACAGCCTCTCTACCCCAGGGTAGGGGTAAGGTCTGCGTACACACTACCCTCCCCAGACCCCACTAGTGGGATTATACTGGGTTGTTGTTGTTGTNACTAATATTGTCTCCTTTTGTCCTTTTGTCTTTTTATTTTCTTGAGCCGAGGGTCTTTCGGAAACAGACTCTCTACTCCTTTAGGGTAGGAGTAAGGTTTGCGTACACACTACCCTCCCCAGACCCTATTAATGAAATTTTACTGGGTTGTTGTTTGTATTACGTTCCCATTTACGTTCCCCTTGCATATATAATTTAAAGAAAAATCAAAGAATAAAATTAGATAGGGTTGTACCGTTATCTATGTATAAAGATTGTCCAGGATGCACCCAAAAAACAATATATGATTATCCACGAAAATGAAACTCTCCGCTATCCTTTCTTCTATCGTTAGTCTATTAGGGCTACATCTCCACTAAAGCACTCCGATCCAGTAAATCAAGAAGGGTGCTGAATAATTTTCAAAATATGTTCCACTAACAATCACAGTACACTATATAACTATCAGAGTGTAGCAAACGAGAATGCATAACACATAAAAAACTTCAAGATCTCTCTATGGGAATATTTAATAACCATCCATTCTGGATCGACAGAAGTAATTGTAACATGCAAAAATACCATAAAACATGACTTTTTTAAAAAATCAAAGGTCATACTTTTTGACATAAAACAGCGCCTTTCATGAGGCAAAGGCTACGATTTACAAAAAGTGTCATGACTTTTTTAGTAACCAAAGGCCGCGCTTGTAGTACCTTTCTGCGAAAATGCTTTTCATGTCCTACAACTATACTTTTGAAGCGCAACCTTTGATAAGTAAGTTTTGATCTAATCAAAAAACCCTAGATCGTTTTAGGTACTGTATTAGCAATCAAATATTTTTATATTATTACATATTTAATATATTTTTAATATAAATATAAAGTTTAAATAAAAATTACTGATTTCGTCCGAACTCCGAACTCGTACCTACTGCACTACCTACGCTCCTACTTATTGGCTATGGTTTTTGAACATAGATCTTAAAGCAACACTTTTAAAATATGGCTTTTTTATTGTAATAAATCGAAGCAGAATAAGTTTTAATTAAACATAATTAAGTGATAAATCTTGCATAAAAATACATTGACAGTTCTTCTATTATTAAAAGGCAAAGTGGACTTTAATGTCACCCCATATCAATAATATATATTATTATTATTTTATTAGGTTAATAAGAGCATATAACTCCATTCTGTAGTCTTACCATTAAAATAAAGGTCACATGCTGCTTTTGGACTTTTAAAAAATAACTCTGTTAAAGCAGAAAACAAAACAAGACAAACCCAGAAATTCAGAATTTCTATTCCCTCTGAACCCTTTTTGTCTGCCACATTCACATGAGAAGATTAAATATGAACTTGACATTTTTGCATAGCACATGGATAGTATGGAGGGTTAATTAATTTAAACTAGAGCACAAAAAATTTTAAAAAAATTATACGCTTTATAAGAGTTCAGCTTTATAAGTGCTGAACAAATCTGTAAGAAAAATACATAAAAAATAAAGCATATTGATAGAGGAAAATATGGCAAGAATGATTATTTTACTATGGAAATGAAAATTTATAGGACAAAGATCGCTTGACGAAATTATTTACGCTCGATAGCCCGCAAAAATGTATAAAATTTATATATTTTTTGAATATCACATACAGAAATGTATATATATATATATATAAAATATAAAAAATATATTTTTTTTTGACTATTATTTTGAGATATACAATATCATTTTCCTAAATTTCTAACTAAAATATTGATTATATTAAAATTTTAACGATGTATATATACAGAGAATATTATCAATATATCTGTCAACACCGACCATCTTTATGCTGTACAACCACTACAATTTGCTACTCCATTACTCAGACAAGGTGGGGATCACACCATCAACTAATCCAACTAAAGCCCAAAACTGTGGCCTATTTCAGTACGAACATATAATGTTTTTCCATAATTTAAAAATTTTTGTATAAAAGATTTGACATTATTCTTATTATATGTTCATGTACATCCCTTCTTGAATATCAAAACCAGTACTAATAATTGTAAAAGAAAATTTGAAAGATATCAAATCAACGGCGATTAAATTTATGGTCCATATTTTGAAGGGTGATCAAAGAAGGGTAGCTTACTTGTCTATGACGACTTATATAGTGGTCGGCCGTTCTATCAAAATATTTTCTTGGCCGAAGAGCCCCTTTTTTACTTATAAGAACACAATTATTGGCTTTTGTTTTGAACATTAACACAAAGGAGCTCTCCAAGGAATGCCTTTCCTTTTGTGCAAATTCTTCTTTGGTTTCAAAGCTGCACTGCACCATGTTTGAATTACCTCTGAGGATTCAGTCAAGGAGATGCAAGATTCATTCTCATTTGTATAACAACTTTCCTTTGATGACAAATGATCAAATTTCGTAATTTGGGCGGAGCAGACAATCTTCCGTTCTTTGCATATATCTGCATCTATGGATACCTAAAATAGATTTTCATAAATTCAATCATTCACAACCAAATATTAAGTAGACGATTAATTTCACGAATGGTCGCTCGGCTTTTATTTTATCACACTAAAATCAATAAACTATTTGTTGTAATGAAAAAAGTCATTATTTATGTATCACGAAAATCACTAAACTACTTTTTTGTTGGTCAACTTTACCTAAATATCAAATGAATTTAATAGGAGGTAACAAAGAAAAATATTTTCTATGATACTCAAGTAAAACATGAGGGACATTTGATCATAAAAAAAATAATCTAGTGACGTTTTATGATATTTGGGCAAAATTGTAACTTTTTCGTTATACAAAATAATTTAGTGAATATGGTGCAATAAGGTAGAAGGGGAGCCTTGGAATAACGGTTGTCTCCGTGTGACATATAAGTGACGGGTTCGAGCCGTGTTATTAGCTACTGAGGTTTGTATCAGGGTATGCTACCTACATTACACTCTCTCTTAGGGTGCCGCCCTTCTCCGGGTCTGCGTGAACGCATGATAGTTCGTGCACCGACCCTTTTGTTTTAGTGCAATAACTTAAAAATTGTGTGATCATCCATGATATCGTCTCCAAAGTTGACGAAAACCAAAACATTAAAAATAAGGTAAGTTAAGATAATTACTTTGCAAGCGATGGAGCAAAATCGATTTGGCAAATCTTGGAGGTGCCTTCCACAAGCTTCACAAGCTACGACACTGCCCTTTAGCTTTGAAGTTTTGCTATCCTTAGATTGAGGTCGTGGATTTAGGTGTATAGCTTTTTCACCATTAATTTTGTAAGTCTGCAAAATCAATAATTTTAATATAGTTAGGTAATAATATATACCACTGTAATTAATGAAAGACATATAATTCCACCAAACAATGTATTTGAGTATCAAGTTTCATAAGGTACTAAATTACCGTATAAAATTCCGTACTAATTAATACTACATTGTTTGGTTACTTTTTTATTAATATCTACCTAAGTTATGAGAAAATTTTGTATATTGTTTTATGCGGAAAGACATAAAATAAGAATACAAATATTAAAATACATGGCTAAAACAAAGGTAAAAATGCCCTCACTATTCAGATTTATTTCTTAATTTTCATGAAAATATCCAATAAGAAATATTATCTACCCTACGATTTTCACATTACAAATCACCACATTACAATTGGTGTGTTATTATTTCATGCATAACTTACTTCGAACCGATGACCCCTAACAATATACATCAAACATAAAGCATTTATGTTTGGAATTTAAGTTATATACAATTACACTGTCAATAAACTTTTAACATGTGATAGCATTGTGTTAGTAAGTTAATGTTCTATTATAAAGATTTGCTTATAATTACCTTAATGACAATATAAAAAATATTTAACCATAATCATATTACTAATAAGGTAATTTAAAATTAAAATTTACCAATATGGTAAAAATATTCTTTAGTATATACTATAACTTATATCCATTACCCTATAAGACACGATTCAAGTAGAGAGGAGTTGTTCATGAGTATCATGACGTTGGTAAAAGGAACGATATGCATCAATTGACTAATTCATTCAACAAAATTACAAATAAATTTAATTACCATTTACAAGATGAAGCAAATAAAAATTAACTGACCTGAATTGCAGAACAATTAAGATGTTTCTGAATCTCTTGGAGTCTGATAACATCATGATATACATATTTGCAGATTTGAAGCCATTCATGAAAGCAATGAACTGAAGAATTCACACAGTGCTTGCAAAAGCATAGATTACAATCAATACAAAACATATTCTTCTCATTTCTTCTAACTTCTTTGTGAACATCACAAGACTCAAAAAACTTGCTATTAAGCAAATTCTTGATCCACTCTGGTGTCCTCTTTTTCACTTGAATTTTACACCCCACCTTCACCAAAAAACAGAAACATTAATAAATACTCCTTAGAAATTCATACGTAGGAATTCAACCGAATCCATCATTTTTGACACGAAATATAAATATATATTAAAAATATCACAAAATATTATACTTTAAAGCCATAATTTCAAAAGTATATTAAGATAAATGATAAGACTTTAATCGCTGAACTTATTAAATTTAAGTTTTGAATATGAGAGAACGATTTAGAATCTAAAAATTATAAATAATACTATCAAATACAAATACATAAGAATATGAAATTAATTGATATGCTAACCATTGTTGTGATGTAAAAATGGATGAGTAATTGAATCAAACAAGAGAAGAAGGAGATTAGAGTGGTGAGAAAGAGCATAAAATAGAAATGGAAAAATAGAGGTTTCTTTATACTATAAAAAGCTATACTTATTATTGATAATTATGGGAAGGTGACCTAAGACGAGCGGGAAGGTGAAGCATTATGGGCCGTCAGATCTTTTAAGTGGGGCCCATGTGAGGCGAGGCCTTCACTGTTGGATTTTCCCGCCAATTTCGGCACTTTGCTTTCGGCTGATATGGAGGCGGCGGCGTTGTCTTGGGGAAAATATGGGTCTTTCTACCTTTTTTTGATTTGGCTAATTATATGGAAATTTTGTATTCCAGTCAGTTCAAAGAAAATTAAATTTTAGGGATTAAGTATTTAGCAGATTTTTTTAGTAAACTTATAAGTTGGTCAAACTAGATTATTATTTCATCCAATTTATGTGATTTTTTCCTTGCTTGCCTGTCCATATATTTATATATTTAAAACTAATTGAACTTTAAATTTTACGCTTAGTGGGATAATTTATAGTTATATAAATTTCTGTAACTTGTTTTACACGTTTCAACTTTTTTTTTATACTGTATATCCAGTTAAACACTATCACATTGGGATAAAGGGACTAATATTTTATCAACACGTTTGGTACGTAAAAATACATTTATAAATCAAAATCATCCAAAAGTAACAAAGACATCGCATCTAGTTTTGTAAACTGTCACGACCCAATCTCACCTGTAAATCGTGATGACGCCCAACACTACAGCTAGGCAAGCCAACTAATAAATTAAGTAAATATTGATAAAATTTAAAACTAAGAAATCCCAAACTCTACTAATGTGTGTGCCAAGACCTGGTGTCACAAGTGCATGAGCATCTAGTAGATGATACAAAATTTCAAATACTGTCTGAAATGAAATAGACAGAATGTAAATATAAAGAGAGACACTGGTAGCTGCAGAACGGCTCAGGAAGGCAGCTCACCACTAGGCCTCGGGATGACGTGGATATGGGATGATAGGTCCTCCACTAGTAACTGTCTTAGATCATGCACAAAAAGTGCAGAAAGTGTAGTATGAGTACGTAAACAACGTGTACTCAGTAAGTATCAAGCCTAATCTCGAAGTGGTAGAGAGGAGATGGCCGACTTTGACACTCAACAACAACAACAACAACAATCCAGTATAATCCCACTAGTGGGGTCTGGGGAGGGTAGTGTGTACGCAAACCTTACCCCTACCCTGGGGGTAGAGAGGCTGTTTCCAATAGACCCTCGGCATCCTTCCCTCCAAGAACTACCCACCTTTGCTCTTGGGGTGACTCGAACTCACAACCTATTGGTTTGTGTATATAGACCAAATCCGAATTGGAATCACTTACCCAAATATGTTTTCCTTGAAAATCCGTCAAAAGTCGTCTCTGCTCAAACTCAAGTTCGTCAAAAATTGCAAATGGGACGAATGTCCTCTTTTTATAACACTGCCCAGCACCTCGGAACTGGGCCTCGATCAGGCTTCGATCATGGCCCTCGATCAGGCTTCGATCATGGCCCT
>AWOL01S0005814.1:2615-39368 GCA_000715115.1 Nicotiana otophora
GTACGTCCTCGGCAGAAATCGTGCTTAATAATAATAATTATACGATACTTTAATAATTTATTTCAGCTTGAGAAGCTAATTAATAAATTAGAAAATCCTTGAAATTTAATGAATTATTATTCTTGCTTGTTTATGGAATTAATTGTTACTCCTGTAAATGGGATTTAAATTGATAAATTGGAATTTTTTTGAATTGAAGGAATTTAATTAATATATTGAGAATTATTATATTTGAGGAATTTGATTATCTCTGCTGATGAAACAAATTATTGTAAATTCTGTAAATTATGCTGATTTAAATATTCTAGTTATATTTCAGTTATTATTATTGACCCATAGTGAGTGTCAAAGTTGGCCATCTAGTCTCTACCACTTCGAGATTAGGCTTGATACTTACTGGGTACACGTTGTTTACGTACTCATACTATACTTGCTGCACTTTTTGTGCAGGATCTGAGATAGGTACTAGTGGAGGACCTATCATCACATACCCACGTCATCCCGAGGCATATTGGTGAGCTGCCTTTCTGAGCCGTTCTGCAGCTATCAGTGTCTCTTCTTATATTTATTTTCTGTATAATTCATTTCAGATAATATTTGGAGTTTTGTATAATCTACTAGATGCTCATGCACTTGTGACACCGGGTCTTGGCACACACACATTGGTAGGAGTTGGTATTTTATTATTTTCTTGGAATAAAAGTTTAACCAATGTACGTATGACTTATTAATTGGCTTGTCTAGCTGTAGTGTTGGGCGCCATCACGACCTATAGGTGAAATTGGGTCGTGACACCGTTTGTATGTCTGATCTTTCCTTTTCAGCTTTGGAGCACGTACATACACCAGAATTCCTAAATAGTATTAAATATTCTGGAATTCCAAATCACTCTATCACTTTGAAGGTTGGTGTTCCCGTGATGTTGTTGAGAAATATAGACCAATCATCGGGATTGTCTAATGGCACGAGGTTGATCATCACAAGACTTGGAAATCGGATTATTGAAGCCAAGGTTTTATATGGTAATATGGCTGGACAAAAAGTGTTTATCTCGAGAATGACATTGACACCATCAGATACAAGAATACCTTTTAAGTTCCAGCAAAGATAATTTCCAATTGTTGTATCTTTTGCCATGACAATTAATAAAAGTCAAGGCCAGTCATTGTCTCACGTGGGGTTATTTTTGAAGAAGCCAATATTTACTCATGGACAACTGTATGTTACTCTTTCATACGTGACGAGTAGAAAAGGGTTGAAGATTTTAGTTTTTGATGATGATGGCCAAATAACGAATGAAGCTAGAAAGATCGTGTATAAAGAAATTTTCCGTAATTTAGTTTGAGATGAAGCTAGAGATGGTGGAATCATCAGGATTTATAAAATACAGGTCCTAAATGCTAGAGATGTGGAATCATCAGGTATTCACAATTTGCTTTTCCAATAAATATAAAGAGAGTCGACTATAAATTTTAAGTCATCAGTCACTGTTGTTTTGGCAGGGGCGAGAAGAATTAGGTGATGTAAGTATAATATGTTTCACCAACAAGATGCAGAGCCAAGTTAACAGAAGTTGCTTTCTACTATTGTCTTTTAGACTACACTACTAATGATCTAATTCACTTAAATATGTTTTTTTTTCAATTCTATTGCCCATCTAATTGTTGTTTGTTCTTATAGTTATTATTCTTGAATTACATATATAGTTCTAGCGAGTTTAGATTGTGCACTATTTATTTGTTTTATGTGATTTCATAAACCAATGTGACAATTCTTCATGAATTACTGAAAATTGTGTCACTTTCATTTTCGACGACAGCTCGTTATGTTATTTCTTGCTGACACCAAGTATTGGTGCAGGTTTCTTACATGATAATGCAGAGGGTATCTCTTGTTACTCATTCTGTGGGCAACTGTGTGAAGCAAGTGGTGGTTATTGTGACTTTCGTGCTCTTCTTCCGCACACCTGTTTCTCCCATTAACAGTTTGGGTATGACACCTTACACTTTATACTTGTCATCATATAGCTGATTGAGAAGGAAACCCATTTTCCTATTCCAATCCCTCCAGATGGCAGCTCGAGTAAACACATGTGGAATATAAAAAGTTAGAAATTACCTTTTTTATTTACAACAAGATAATAATTTTCTTCTTCATTTTCTATTATAGGCACTGGAGTGGCCCTTGCTGGAGTTTTCCTATATTCAAGGGTGAAGCGCATTAAACCTAAGGCAAAAACGGAATGAAGCCTAGATCAATTTTGATGGTAAATTGTGATCATTAGATGGATGTACCAAAACTTGGTTGTATTCTAGGCAGGTCTTCTTTTAGTTTGTTGTGCCATGTGTGACGAGTTATTCTTTTCTGATGCAGCCTTAACTAATTGTTGCTAATTTGACGATTTCACTACATCACTGTTGTCTTCTTTTGTAGGGTGTATTTTGTAATGTTCGACATGTTTAGGACCCAAGTAGCATTGTCTCATGTGAAGTTTCTTACATGGTAAATTGTGATCATTAGATGTGATCAAATATGACACCAGGTTTCCAGAGAAGATTTCCAATTGTTGTATCTTTTGCCATGATAATTAATAAAAGTCAAGGCAGTCATTGTCTCATGTGCCTTGGAAAGTTCTTTCTTGATGGTGTTCTGCTATTTGATTTTGTTCCCAAACCTTCTTACTGACATTTTGCTGCTGAATGTGAGTATTTTATATAGACTATAACTTACATTCCCCATGTTACAGGGGTGACTTTAATATCTAATATATTCTGTTTCTCATTTACAATACGATATTAATAATTTATTTTTCTTTTCTGATTATACGGTAAGAACAATATTGTCATACTAATATTCAAAAGTACCATTCGCGCATCGCGCGGGTACTTATACTAGTATGTCAAGAAAGTATAACGAAAGACAAATGTAATCCTTTTTGAAGAGTAGATGAGTAAATATGATCCTAAAGTATAACGAAGGGAAAATGTAGCCCCTTTTAACGTGTAAGGGGTAAATATGAACCTAATGTATAACGGTAAGGATATTTTTGATAAAAAATTTAAACGGAGGGTAAATAAGACCTATTTATGATAGTAGAAGGGTAAATCAGACCCTTATCCGTTGAAAGTATACGGGGAAGACACAATTTGGGAGATACCCAATAGGACTGAAGAAAATCAATATGAAGAAATCTAATTACCCAAATCACTCCATACGTGTGACGGAGAAAGGATTTTTTAAAGAAAACCCCACATAAAAGAAATCCAAACTAAAGAATTTGTCACAGCTTCACAGTCACAAACTCACAGGCATAGAAAGGAAGACAGAGAAATGTTTATCAAGGTTAAACTCTTAAGGGTCTTTTGGTTCGTGGACAAGATTATCCTGTTATAATCCCGGGATTAATAGTTTAGGAATTATTTAGTGGTATATACTTCGTTTGGTACATTGGATAAAAAATGTGATATGCAATATATAATCCAAAATATGTGTTTGTTTTAAAGCAGGATAAATTTTGTTTCCAATTTTAACCTTGGATGTTCTTGTGGCTTAGAAAATTGTTCATTACACACATGTAAACTATAGTGGAAGTAGTAATACAACATTCCTTTTCTTCTAGTTGTTCTTGGCCATTACTGTTTGAGATGGGAAATGGAATAAAGATTACAATCTCCAATCAAAATGTAGTGACGAGTAGTGGTCTGGTATTATTATTCGTACATTATTGTAGAAACGGAGAATCCAAACAAATGCGAATGATAATTGTGCATATTAGAACAATAAAGAGAAGCCTCAACACTAGCTGTGCACAGGAAATCAAGTCCTCAAAAATGTAGAATCTGATTAAGCCTTGGAAAGGCGGCGGAGAAAAGGGAAGAAGGATAATCTGGTCATTTCATAACTTTAACCTAGGATAACTAATCTTGGTATTAGTTATCCACCTAAGAGATGAGATGATTTAATCCCAATTTGTGGTATAGTTTTATACCAGGTTTAATTAATATCACAAACCAAAGATAGAATAAATTTAATTCCAAATTCTATCTCATAATTCCAAATTCTATCTCACTCTATCCACCTTATTCCATGAACCAAACGACCCATTATAGTTAACCCAACAAATCAGAGTCAATGGATTTTTAATTGGACACGTGTCATAATTATAAGGGCTTAACTGAATAAATGGAAAGATCATATAAAAGAGGGGAGCCTAATCCGAAAGAGATACGAAGTAAGAATTTAAGCGCATTCAATTTCTTTTTCTTTTTCTTTTTTGCCACGTCAGCCCTTAGGTTAATATTTGTTACGCTTCAAACAAGAATAAGGGAGTTAATAAACGCCTGTAAAATTGTAATGTGCAATCAAATTTTCGGGACAAGTTTAGGGGGACATTATGTATTTTGCCTTTTTTATAGTTATGATTTTGTATGTGTGACTCTTCTCCTAATAAAAATATCTTACAACTTAATTTGAAGTCTCAATTAAGAAATGTTTTGTATGGCGTATCTAAACCAACCTAATCGAGAAAGCAAACACCAACCAATCACCAATTAATTAGCAAATATTACATAGTTCAATTTAAAATTTACATAAAATTTACCTAATTTGATTTTATATTTTCGGTGCACCTACTCATTGAAGTTTTATATATTTACTTATGTATACGGTCGAAATAGATTT
Source organism: Nicotiana otophora (assembly GCA_000715115.1). Taxonomy (NCBI): domain Eukaryota; kingdom Viridiplantae; phylum Streptophyta; class Magnoliopsida; order Solanales; family Solanaceae; genus Nicotiana; species Nicotiana otophora. The sequence goes on from AWOL01S0005814.1 coordinate 7,296, forward strand.
CGGCCTTCCTACGTTCGATCGAGTTCAAGTGGTAAGAAGTCGGAGTGAGATTTTGGGAGTGAGCTCCGAAGTCAGTACTAACAAGCCTCGAGTCCGAAGGTTGCTCGAGGAGTCGACTCGATAACCTTATCGAGCCCGTGACCGAATCGATCCGCAAGGCACTGCTTCGAGGTCGGAAATGCTCGACGCCTATCCCGAAGGACGAACTCGAGCCAAGACCGAAGGGCTCGACCCAGTAACGAGTTCGAGCCAGTATTGGGCTCACAGACAAGAGTCATTGCAACCGCACCAAGAGAGAGAATCTTGGCGGGAATCGAGGAAGAGATAAATCATCATGTGTCCTCCACTATATGCTTTATTTTATTAGTTTTTGTAATGACCTCTACTATAAAAGGGGGAATCCTTGTAAGCTACTCAGAAAAAAAAAGAAAAACAGACGGGATAGATTGGAACAAAAAGATCTTTTCTCATATACAAAGATATCTCCTTGTGCCCATTTTGTGGGATCTTATTCATTCTTTCTGTTCATCATTGTCATTCTCATAATCAAAATACTTGTATTGTTATCTTTATATCAAAGGGTATTTACGTATCCTTAGAACTATACATAAATTTAACATTATCTGATTTTTTGGGTAAACAGTTTGGCGCCCACCATGGGGCTAAGGATAACAGTGATTATTTGGTATAAATCTACAGTACACACCAACTTACAAATTCAAATCAGCAATGGCTTTACCTATCGACCACGAAGCCGGCCTTCAAGATGAAACCAACAACTTGGCACCCGGATCGGAAGGCCACTCGACGATGGCACTGAGGCTCGAATCGAAGTATCCGAAATTCGAGCCGAAGTACCATTGGATGTCAATTAACAAATAGCTCTGGAGGCGAATCAGCATTCTGAACCGGGAAGAAGCATTCAGGGCGGTAATCGATCCGTAGCCCGAGACACCCACAACGCGGGGGAAATCGGGGCCAACTTGCGTATGATCTTCGAGATGCTACAAGCCCAACAAGTAGTGATAGCTCGGTTACAGAGCCAAATTCATATACAAAGCAGACCGGGTTCCAATCCGCTTCGAGAAATCACCCCCAGAACGGATCCCGCCATAGTGAAATCAAACGAGCAAGAATCGGGGACCACTCCCAAAATTACTAAATTGCTCTAGGAACTCACAAAACGAGTCGAAGCCAACCACAAGAGAGTGGAAACGCACAATGACAGGGTCGATCAAATCCCAGGGGCACCCCCAATGATAAAAGGGCTTGATTCGAAAATATTCATATAAAAGCCTTTTCCCCCGAGTGCGGCACCAAAACCAATCCCCAAAAAATTCCGTATGCCCGAAATTCCCAAATATAACGGTACGACCGATCCTAACGAACATATCACCTCTTACACATGTCCTATCAAAGGTAACGATTTGGAGGACGATGAGATCGAATCCGTGTTGTTGAAAAGGTTCGGGGAGACCCTCTCGAAGGAGCAATGATCTGGTATCACAATTTACCAACAAATTCCATCGATTCTTTTGCCATGTTAGCAGATTTGTTCGTAAAGGCACATGCTGGTGCCATAAAGGTTGCGACAAGGAAGTCAGACCTCTTTAAAGTAAAGCAAAGGGGTAATGAAATGCTGAGGGAATTCGTATCCCGATTTCAAATGGAACGCATGGAATTGCCACCGGTCACAGACGATTGGTCCATACAAGCTTTCACCCAAGGGTTGAACGAGCTAAGTTTGACAACATCAGGTCGGCTGAAATACAATTTGATCGAGTATCCAGCAATAACGTGGGCAGATATACACAACTGATATCAATCGAAGATTAGGGTCGAGGATGATCAGTTGGGAGCCCCGTATGGACCCGTGCATCAGAACAGGACAACTACTAAAAACCAAATGGAGATCGACAGAGAAAAAAGGTCGAACAGAGACAAATATCAACAGTACGCCGCAGATCGGATGAACAACGGTTCAGCATACAATACAGTTCGGAACAATCGAAGGATTGATCGAGGGCAAAATTCTCGAAGACTTATGAGCAAGAAAGGCTTTGATAAATATGCTGATCCTATAGAAATACCTCGATTATCAGAATATAACTTCAGCATTGGTGCATCCGCCATCGTGTCGGCTATCAGATGCATCAAAGACATTAAATGGCCTCGACCCATGCAGATCGATCCTGCCCAAAGGAATACCAATCAAATGTGCGAATATCACGACACCCATGGCCACAGAACGGAATATTGCAGGCAACTAAGATAGGAAGTAGCCCGCTTATTTAACAAAGGGCACCTTCGGGAATTTCTGAGTGATAGAGCGAAGAACCATTTTAAAAACAGGGATTTCGACAAGCAAAACGAGCAAGAAGAACCGCAGCACGTCATTCACATGATCATCGGCGGCGCCGATACCTCTCAGGGACCGGTGCTTAAACGCACTAAAACATCGATTGTGAGGGAAAAGCGATCTCGGACTCAAGATTACGCATCCATGGGGACTTTTTCCTTCGAGGATGAAGACGCAGTAGGAGTCATCCAACCTCATAACGATGTACTGGTAATATCCGTACTCATGAATAAAACTAAAATTAAACGTATGTTAATCGATCTAGGTAGCTCGGCCAACATCATCAAATTGAAGGTCGTATAACAGCTCGGCCTGCAAGACCAGATCGTACCCGCAACTTTAGTTGTAAACGGATTCAATATGGCATGTGAAACCACCAAAGGCGAGATAATCCTACCAATAAACGTGGCCGGAACCATCCAGGAAACAAAGTTTCACGTGATCGAAGGCGACATGAGATATAAAGCCCTTTTCGTAAGGCCATGGATCCATAACATGAGACATGTACCTTCGACCCTACACCAGGTCCTCAAATTCCCAATATCGAGAGATGTCCAAACAGTGTACGGCGAACAACCGGCCGCAAAGTAAATGTTCGCCATCGAGGAAGCAAAATCAGTATCCTCACCTTCGCCGATAAAGGGATCGGGCTCAGAAGGAGAACGGAACACCAAATAGCAATCACAAACGTCGGCTGTGACCCAGCCAGATAACCAGAAGATCGAAGAAGATGATGATCAGAGGATCCCTCGATCCTTCGTGACCCCCGATGATTCCGACGCCACCAAGTCAACAATTGAGGAACTGGAGCAAGTCATACTAATCAAGCACTGGCCCGAACGAAAGGTATACCTGGGAACGGGGTTGAGCCCCGAACTCAGGAAGAAACTTGTTCGATTTATTATCGATAACATTTATTGTTGTGCCTGGTCCCATTTAGATATAACAGGGATCCCACCGGACATAATGACGCATCGACTAAGCTTGGACCCTAGGTTCATACCGGTGAAGCAAAAAAGAAGACCCCAGTCCGAGGAAAAACACGCATTCATAAAGGGCGAGGTAACCAAACTTCTCAAGATAGGGTCCATTCGGGAGGTGAAATATACTGAATGGTTAGCCAATGTGGTTTTAATGCCTAAAAAAGGAACAAACTTAGAATGTGTGTGGACTATAAGGATTTGAAGAAAGCATGCCCAAAAGATTCCTTTCCGCTGCCCAACATCGATCGCATGATCGACGCCACGGCCGGCCACGAGATCCTCACTTTTCTCGATGCCTATTCCGGGTATAATCAAATCCAGATGAAACCAGAGGACTAGGAAAAGACCTCATTTGTAACCAAATATGGAACATATTGTTATAATGTGATGCCCTTCGGGCTAAAAACTGCGGGGGCTACTTACCAATGCCTAGTAAATAAAATGTTCGAAGAACAAATAGGTAAATCAATGGAAGTTTATATTGATGCCATGCTAGTTAAGTCCCTGCGCATAGAGGACCATTTGGCCCACTTGCAGAAAACATTTGAGATTTTAAGGAAATACAACATGAAGCTCAACCCCCAAAAATGTGCTTTCGGGGTCAGTTCGGGCAAGTTCCTCGGCTTCATGGTATCAAATCGGGGAATCGAGATTAACCCCGACAAAATCAAGGCCATCGAAGACATCGCCATCGTGGACAGCATGGAAGTTGTATAAAGGCTAACAGGACGGATTGCGGCCTTAGGCTGATAAATTTCGAGATCATCAGATCAAAGTCATAAATTTTTCTCTCTACTCAAAAAGAAGAACGATTTCGCTTGGACACCGGAATGCCAACAAGCATTAGAGGAACTAAAACGATATCTATCGAGCCCACCACTACTTCACACTCCAAAAACAGACGAAAAGCTGTGCTTGTACTTGGCAGTATTGGAAGTCACCGTAAGTAGTGTCCTAGTTCGAGAAGAGCAAGGTACGCAATTTCACGTTTATTATATAAGTAGGACCTTAGGAGAAGCGGAAACTAGGTATCCACACCTAGAAAAATTGGCACTCGCACTGATAAGTGCCTCTAGAAAGTTGAGACCGTACTTTCAATGTCACCCCATATGCGTATTGACCGCCTACCCATTTCGTAATATTTTACATAAGCCCGAACTATCAGGTCGATTGGCCAAATGGGCCTTTGAACTCAGTGGGTACGATATCGAATATCAACCCCGTACGGCCATCGAGTTTCAAATTTTAGCAGACTTCGTGGCCGATTTCACGCCAACCCTCGTACCCGAAGTCGAAAAAGAACTCCTGTTCAAATCAGGTACATCATCGGGGGTATGGATCCTTTTTACGGACATGGCTTCGAACGTGAAAGGGTCCGGGCTAGGCATAGTTTTGAAACCACCCACGGGTAAAACTATTAGGCAATCTATTAAAACTATCAGGTTGACTCACAACGAGGCCGAGTATGAAGCCATGATTGCAGGTCTCGAGCTAGCTAGAGATTTGGGAGCAGAAGTAATTGAAGCCAATTGTGACTCTTTACTGGTGGTGAGTCAAGTAAACAAAACCTTCAAAGTTCGAGAAGGTAGAATGTAAAGGTATTTAGACAAACTGCTTGTCACTTTGCACCGTTTCAAACAATGGAATTTACGACATGTTCCACGAGAACAGAATAATGATGCCGATGCGCTTGCGAATTTGGGATCGTCGGTCGAGGTAGATGACTTGGGCTCGGGGATTGTTGTTCAACTATTGAGATCGGTAATCGAAGAAGGTCACGCCGAGATAAATTCTACGAGCTTAACCTGGGATTGGAGAAACAAGTATATTGAATACTTAAAGAGCGGAAAGCTCCCATCGGACCCTAAAGATTCTAGGACCCTACGGACTAAAGCTGCTCGATTCACGTTGGCTTCGGACAGAATGCTATATCGAAGGACATTTGATGGGCCGTTGGTAGTATGCCTGGGTCCGGGAGATACCGATTACATCCTACGGGAAGTGCGCGAGGGCACTTGCGGGAATCACTCCGGTGCCGATACATTAGTTCAAACAATAATCAAAGCAGTGTATTATTGGATCGATATGGGCAAAAATGCGAAGGAATTTGTTCGTAAATGTGACAAATGTCAAAGGTTTGTGCCAATGATCCATTAACCCGGAGAGCAACTTCACTCAGTCCTATCTCCATGGCCGTTCATGAATGGGGAATGGATATCGTCGGCCTTCTACCATTGACCCCAGGTAAAGCCAAATTTATTTTATTTATGACTGACTATTTTTTTAAATGGGTTGAAGCGCATGCATTCGAGAAAATAAGAGAGAAAGAAGTTATAGACTTTATTTGGGATCATATCATATGCCGATTCGGGATACCCGTCGAAATAGTATGTGACAATGGAAAACAATTCATTGGCAGCAAAGCAACAAAATTCCTCGAAGATCACAAAATAAGAAGGATACTATCAACACCATACCACCCCAGTGGGAACGGACAGGCCGAATCAACGAACAAAACTATCATTCAAAACCTAAAGAATAGGTTGAACGACGCTAAAGGAAAATGGAGAGAAATCCTGCCCGAAGTCCTTTGGGCATATCGAACAACGTCAAAATCCAGTATGTGGGCCACCCCATTCTCCTTAGTATATGGGTCTGAAGCATTGATACCGGTCGAGTTAGTGAACTCAGTACCAGATTTCGATTCACGATGGAAGAATCAAATAACGAGGCTATGAATACCAGCCTCGAATTATCGGACGAAAGAAGAGAAGCTGCTCTCGTCCGATTGGCCGCCCAAAAGTAGCGAATCAAAAGATATTATAACCGAAGAACCATGCTCCGCCATTTCAAGCTCGGGGACTTAGTGTTAAGAAAAGTCACCATCAATACCCAAAATACGAACGAAGGAAAACTAGGACCAAATTGGAAAGGACCATACCAGGTGCTCAAGAACATCGTAAAGGGATCGTACAGGCTCGGCATTATAAACGGAAAACAGCTATCAAGCAGTTGGAATGTGTTACATCTGAAACAATACTACTGCTAAGGTAAGACCCTTCCATATTCATTTATATTTCAAAATTGACCACTACAGAAGTCCGAACAAGAGCTAAGATGGACCCATCGCTTGAAAACACGTGTTGTACTCTTTTTCCCTTAGACCGGTTGTATCCCAAATGAATTTTTTGGCAAGGTTTTTAATGAGGCAACCTATGATCGTGCTGCACTTACAACAAGTATCCGAGCCCTCCGTACAATCGATCTCGAATACTGGGGGGGCATTAGCCCTCAAATATATCAAGTTCTGATACAAGAAATTTATTTTACAACAACAGGGTTCCAGTGGGAAAAGTTGTAAGAGCCAAAATGGTCAAAACAAACCATGCTCGTGTAGTTGGCCCGAACCCAAATGCGAAACATGAACACATGTATAACGACTTATATCCAAGAAAAGTTCCTCTATTTAGAAATTTATTATGCAATCAAAATTAAAATAAACTCGACCATTACGCCCACGGGCTATATTACTTCGAGTTCGAATCATACACTCGACGACTAAAGCCTACGGGCTATTTCCATTTAGAGTTCGAGCAAGCACTCAGTCGACCATTATGCCCACGGGCTACATTACTTCGAGTTCAAATAATTCACTCGACAACTAAAGCCTACGAGCTACTTTTATTTCAAGTTCGAGCAAGCACTCACTCGACCATTACTCCCACGAGCTACATGACTTCGAGTTTGAATCATTCACTCGACGATTAAAGCCTACGGGCTACTTTTATTTCGAGTTCGAGCAAGCACTCACTCGATCATTACGCCCACGGACTACATTACTTCCAGTTCGAATCATTCACTCGACGACTAAAGCCTACGGGCTACTTTTATTTCGAGTTCGAGCAAGCACTCACTCGATCATTACGCCCACGGACTACATTACTTCCAGTTCGAATCATTCACTCGACGACTAAAGCCTACGGGCTACTTTTATTTCGAGTTCGAGCAAGCACTCACTAGACCATTATGCCCACGGGCTACATTACTTTGAGTTCGAATCATTCACTCGACGACTAAAGCCTACATGCTACTTTTATTTCGAGTTCGAGCAAGCACTCACTCGACCATTACGCCCATGGGCTACATTACTTCGAGTTCGAATCATTCACTCGACGACTAAAGCATATGGGCTATTTCCATTTCGAGATCGAGCAAGCACTCACTCGACCATTATGCCCACGGGCTACATTACTTCAAGTTAGAATCATTCACTCGGCGATTAAAGCCAACAGGCTACTTTCATTCCAAGTTCAAGTAAGCACTCACTTAACTATTATGCCTATGGATTATATTTCTTCAAGTTCGAATCATTGACTCAGCTAGTAAGCCTAAGGGCTACGTCACTTCAAACAATCAATCATAGACACTACAAAGTCCAAATTTGATTGAATTATTAAGATCCTTGTGAAAACATTTGTAAGGCACGTACAAAGTCTTCACAAAATCGGCCAAGTTGTCTATATACAAATATTTCTACATGATTGATTACAAACATAAAACATTATGAACTAAGCTTCCTGATCATCCTCGGGGGTGTTTGCTTCTCTGTCAGGCTCTTCCCCATCCTCAGATCCACTCTTTCTACCGTCATCATCATCATCATTGCCATCAGAAGCCAAGGCTTCAGCTTCAGCTTCGAGCTCTTTAGCCTTTTTTATTTCTTTAGTAAGGTCGAAACCTCGAGCGTGTATGTCCCCAAGGGTCTCCCTCCGAGACCTACATTTAGCAAGTTCGGCAATCCAATATGCTCGAGTGTCGGCAGTATCCGCCGCCTCTCGTGCCTCCATCTGAGCAGCCTCGGCATCAGCCCGATACATGGCAATGGATTTATCCGCCAAGATTTTCGATGACTCAACCTCCACCTTGGCTTCAGCAAGCCGAGCTTCAAGCTCCTCGATCCTCTTAGCTTGAGCCGAACCCTTTTTCTTAACGTTTCGAAGCTGAACATCGGCCGATAATAAGTTGGTCAAAATAGTCTCTTTTTCCGCAGCCAGGCAGCCGATAGTCTCCTTCCACTGATTACATTCAGCTTTGATTTGATCGACTTCTTCCCGAAGTGACCCAATCTTTTCAACCTTTTGCTGCAGCTAAGACAACGAAGGGTTAACTTCCACAGTCGAGTCAAACCCATACTTTAACAGAACGAGGCTCACCTGCTTATCAAGTTCGGCCTCTTCTTCACGAGCCTTAGACAAATCCTCTTGGAGGTCCTTTATAGCCTCGTCCTTTTGGCTGCAAAGAAGCTGCAGGGCGTCTCTCTCCCCCGAGACCTTCTGTAGTTCGACCTCACACTGGCTAAGGTCGACTCGAAACCTACCAATGGCCTGCACAATAGGGAAAGAACACGATTCAAATTCGGAAAAGAACAAAGAAACCAAGTATAGTAAAATCATTACCCGAGTAATGAAACGTTGGGCCTCTTCTAGTAGAAGAGAAGCGTCCCCAATATCGGAAGCATCATCGACCCCAGTAAAGCAATCCTGATAGGGATCCCCTACACTAGAGGCTCCGCCCAAATCGGGGGTCTTCAATTCTCGAGCTTCATTTAACGCCTCCTCAGAAAAGGTAGGAAGGGAAGGCGAATAACCCACTGTCATAGCCCCAAGCGAATCACTCAGGGCGTTCCGATCAAGACTAGGGATCCCAGGGCCAACCCCGATCGGGACAGCCACCATCGGCTCAGGAGCTTTGGTGACCTCGATAGCTCTCACAGATCGGATCACCAAAGCCGAAGCACCTTCTTCTTCTTCTTCTTCTTCTTCTTCTTCTCTTAGTCGTCGGACCGAGTCAATCGGAAGAGAAATTACCTTCCTCCTCACCCTTCCAGTTTTGGGCTTGGGGCCCTCTGACCGAGAGGCAGCTTTTCGCTTCTTATATTTCCCCGGTTTCGGGACCGGGGACTTGGTTCCTTATTCACCGCTCGAAGGCCTCAAAGCGGCGTCCTTGGTTACGCCTGCATGAAAGGAAATCGGTTAAGAATGGAGCACAAAGAACACTTCGAAGTAAACGAGAAGTAAAATCTTACCATGATTCTTGGCTTCCCATCTACCTTTTGCCAAATCACGCCAAGCGCGTTCGTATGAAAATGGCTCAAAAATACCCTCCGTTAACCTTTTGGTCTGCAAATGCCCCTAACATTTGTCTTTGGGTTCAAACTTACCCCTATATCTAACAGAAGGGTCAACAATACCCCTAACGTATTGAAAATGGTTCAAAAATACCTCTGTTAACCTTTTGGTCCGCAAATTCCCTTAACGTTTGTTTTTGGGCTCAAACTTACCCGTATATCTAACAGAACTAACCTAGTCAACTTTTTTACTTTAACTTCACCATGTGGCATTTTATTAATCCGTCACGTGTATTATTTGTATTAAATAAAACTCACATGTATCTTTTAAAATATCCAACGACACTGACCCGCTCCTATATATTTGGACGGTCGGCTAAAAATAATTACATTCGCTAGTTAAATATATAAAAAATATACATTGATTATATATAAAAATATGTATATTATACATTAATATTTTAATATATATTTTACATGATATTATTTTTAGGTGAAATTATACGGTGTAATGTGCCCAAAAATAAACGTTAGGGGCATTTACGGACCAAAAGGATAACGGAGGGTATTTCTGAGCTAATTTCAATACGTTAGGGGTATTGTTGGCCCTTCTGTTAGATATAGGGATAAGTTTGAGCCCAAAAATAAAGGTTAGGGGTATTTGTTGACCAAAAGGTTAACGACGGGTATTTTTGAGCCATTTTCAATACGTTAGGGATAGTTTTGGCCATTTTCCGTTAATTCAATGCCTTTTGGCTATATATGTTTTAACTCGATGCCTTGTTTACTTATATTTGTTTCTTGAGTGGTTAATCTCTATTGTTTATATTTTTTGTGTGTGTAGATATAGACCTGAACCGAAACTAAGTTCTTTCTCCCTCTCTCATTTGAAAAAGAAACTCGCAATGAATGTCCTTGAATTTTCTATGTCCTTCTTGATTATGTTTCACTTGTTATACATGGTACCTTACAAGTAGATGGTGCAAAAGCTCAGTGCCAACAAATTGGCCTCTCGTTGGAATGCTACCTGCGGTTATTCAAAATGCTCATCGTGTCCATGAATTTGCAACTGATGTTCTTATAGAAACTATGGGGACAATTGAGTTCTGTGGTCCTGTTCCTGCTGACTTGAACATGTTAATTACCAGTGAACCTGCAAATATCTACCATATTCTTAGTAGAAATAGTGGGACCAGTCCCTAAATAAAATAAATAATTAGAAAAAAGGAAAAAGAAAAGAAAGAGATGTGATTGGTTGAAATAAAGAAGAGTGGGCTGCTAGAAAAGAAAGAGATGTGATTGGTTGAAATAAAGAAGAGTGGGCTGCTAGAAAAGAAAGAGATGTGATTGGTTGAAATAAAGAAAAGTTGGGCTGCTGTAAAACTTAGACGGCTGTAACCAATTTGCAATCTTGCTAATTGGCAAGTAGGAAACATAATAGATTTTGATTGGATTTGGTGAGCAATCGTTCAACTATAAATAGGGGAGGATGTTGCCTCATTTAAAATACACCAAAACAAAGAGAAGCTAAGCAGAAAGCAAACCAGTGAGAGTAATCCACAGGTTGTTGTTTTTGAGATAAATAATGAGTGTCAATATTATTGTAGTGAAATATTTTAAATAAAGAGTGTTATATCTTTCAAAATTGTAGTAGTGTCTCTTGACACTACAAAGTTGTAATATTATAGTGTTAATATTGCTCCACTCGGGTATTGTATTTACCTCGCTAAAAGAGTTGGTATCATTGTTATTCTCTTGTGTTATTATTATTTTTCGTGGATATTATTTCTGGGCGGGATTATTATTTTTCCCAACAACGTGGTATGATAATGGTACGCTATCTTTTTAGTACCCCGGTCTCATAAAAGATAATTATGAGAAATGATGTCTACATATGAAAGACACTCTTGGCTCTCAGGATGTGTGAGAAATCGTAGACAGAGGGTATGCGAAATCCGATAATGAGGAAGATCTGCCTCAAAATGAAAAAGAGGTCTCACGCTCATCCACCAATGTTTGGATGATGCCATGTTTGAGAATGCGGCAGATGCTACCACCTCAAAGGAAGCTTGGGGGATTTTACAAAATTCTCTTCAAGGAATTGACAAGATGAGGAAGGTAAAATTCAAACTCTAAGGGCTGATTTTGAAGTTTTAAAAAATGAAAGAATCCGAATGCATGTCGAATATTTGTTGAAAAGTGAAGGCTGTTGTAAACCAACTAAGAAGATACGGGGAGGACATAGAAGATGACCGTGTGGTAGAAAAGATCATTCACACTTTAACACCTAAATTTGAATTTGTAGTGTGTACTATTGAGGAGTCTAAAGATTTAGAATCTATGATGGTAGATCAATTGGAGGGCTCTTTATAGGCTCACGAAGCAAAGATCAAAAGGAAACAAGAAGTGCCACTAGAGAAATTTCTTAAAACGCAAACATCCTTCAAGGATTATGGAGGCGAAAAGAGCTATCGAGAGAATGGATGGGGACGATACCGTGGCGGTCATGGAGTAGTAAGAAGTAATGGTAACAACTTCAACACTGAAGTTAAAATCCACCAGACATTCAGAGGTCATGGTCGTGGACATAAAGGAGGAAGAGGACCTGGCTACTACTAAAAAAATAATGGACACAGATATGAAAAATCAAAAATTGAGTGTTACAATTGTCATAAATTTGGTCATTACTCTTGGAAATGTCGTAGAAATGTTGAAGAAAAAGCTAACCTTGTTGACGACAAGAAAAAAGAATATGAGTCAACGTTGTTGATGGCACTCAAGGAAGAAAACAAGGATGATTACAGCTCGTGGTATTTTCAAGCAATCATATGTGTGGATGCAAAGAGAATTTTGTGTATATCAATAACACGGTGAGAGGTAATGTATCCTTTGGAGATGTGTAACGACCCGACTTGTCGTTTTGAGAATTTACGTTCCATTCAGTGACTTAAGATCCCGAGCTACTTCGTAATATGTATTATGACCCGCGTGTGGGGTCAAGTTTGGTTTTCGGAAGATTCAGAATTCAATTGAAAGAACAATTCTCATTTATAAAGCTTGAATTCCTAAAGTTTGATTGGAGATTTGACTTTTGAGAAAAATGACTATGGAATGGAATTTTGATGATTCCAATAGGTTCGTATGGTAATTTTGGACTTAGGCGTATGCCTGGATTTGGATGTGGAAGTCCGTAGGACAATTCGATGCATTTTGGCGAAAGTTGGAAAATGAAAGATTTTTAGAAAGTTTGACCGAGGAGTTGACTTTTTGATATCGGGGTTGGAATCCAGTTCTGAAAATTTTCATATATCTGTTATGTGATTTATGACTTGTGTGCAAAATTTAAGGTCAATCAGACTCGATTTGATAGGTTTCAACATCGAATGTAGAAGTTGGAATTTGTTAGTTTCATTAGGCTTGAATTGGGATATGATTCGTGTTTTTAGCATTGTTTGATGTGATTTGAGGCCTCGGCTAAGTCCGTAATATATTTTGGGACTTGTTGTATGTTCGGACAGGGTCTCGAGGGGCTCAGATAAGTTTCAGAGTGGTTTCAGTTCATTTCTAGGCCCTTTGTAACTGCTGTTTTTTTTTGGTTACAGCAGTCTGCATCGCAGAAATTTCTATTGCACAGAGCTGAATTTGGAAGCTTATATCTCGTAATCTGTAAAGAATTTGGAGATGATCCAAAAATAAAAGTTGTATCCCTTTTAGTCTAGTTTCCCTAAATGTAAATCGTTTATCATTTGAACATTTTTACAGAAAGTTATGATCGATTAACTGAAGCCTGGTACTGCAGTTGTTTTGCCTGGCAGTGTGCATCGCAGAAATTTTTGATGCAGATGACTCACTTTGGAAGCTTATATCTCGTAATCTATAAGGAATTTGGCAATAATCCAAAAATAAAAGTTTTAGATCTTTGTATCTAGTTTTCATAAATTTAAATCGTTTGGCAATTGGAGTTGGGTACAAAAAGGTATGGTTGATACACAACATGCTGTCTCGGAAGAGGTTTTGGAAGAGTTTGGTGTTTTGAGCATAATCATGTAATGATCCAAAGGTCCATTTTTAGTTATAGAGATCGAAATTCAATTTCGAGACTTCCGAGAGTTTGACAATGAATTATTGGAATGATCTGGAATGTTTGTCCTAATTTCATCAAGTCATGATTCGGTTTTTAGCGCAAAACACGAGTTATTTGTTTAACAAACGAAATTGGTATCACATCGAGCAAATGAGCTCCGAATTGAGTTTTGATTGAACGATTAGGTTCATATTATTATTTGTTGACTTTTTTTTATGTGAATTTTTAAGTCGATGTTATATTATCCAGAATTATTTTCGATGAATTTTAATTAAGTTATACAATTAATTTGTATAGATTTGAGATGTCCGGAGGTCAATTCAAGCAAGAAGGCTATTTTGGAATATCGGCCTAACTTCAAAAAGGTAAGTGTTTTGCCTAACCCTTAGTGAAGGAATTACCCCTTAGGCATTGAGTATTATGTGAAAAACTGTGTAATTGAAAACCATATACGCGAGGTGACGAGTACGTACTTGGTTTATATGTACAAATTATATCGGTTAAAATTCTTAGACGCCCTTATGTATTAAATTGGAAATTATTGAAACTTATTAAATCCTCTATTTTGTCATGCCTCAATCCTTGTTTGTCGAGTTTGTATTTTATATGATAATTTGGTGTGATTGCCATTTGGCTTTTTATGTGAATTTTGTGTGTTTGTTGATTTGATATTTCTTGGAAATAATCACATTATGGATTTTTCACATGCAAATAATTAATTAAATAAGTTTAAATTGAGGCGTTTATATATTTATCTAAAATTTGGATTTAAGAAGGCGTTGTTCCTTGATGAATTATTTTTCAGTTCATGTTGTTGAAATTGGTATTGAGTTATAAAGGCTGCAAATCATATTGAGGCAAATTGTTAAATTGTGAAATATTATTTTATTGAGTTGTTTACTCCCGGATAATTTTGTTAAGATTTTGTGCACATTATGGTCGAGCCATGGGATCCTTATCGTGGAAAATAATGTATTGTTGATTTTTGTGGCAAGTTGTGATATTTGAGTACTTGATGTGCAATTTGTGATATGTTGTAATATTTGAGCACTTGATGTGCAATTTATGATATGTTGTAATATTTAAGCACTTGAGGTGCAATTTGTGATATGTTTTGATATTTGAGCACTTGATGTGCAATTTATAATATGTTGTGATATTTGAGCACTTGAGGTGCAAGTTGTGTTATGCTGTGATAATTGGGCACTTGATGTGCGAATTGTGATATATTGATACACATGCGGTAGTATAAGGTCCGAGTGTTGAAACGCATGTGGTGAGATAGGGGGGCTTGATCTGCGCGGCTAGTAGGGGAACTACTAGAAGCCATGAGGTGTGATAAGGGTGTCTAAAACGCGGGATGCTATTTTGAAAAAACTGATTTTAAAAACTAAATGTGAAGGCTCCCGCGGTGATATAAGGAAATATTTGAAATGTATTTATGATTTGGGACTACAAAGCTATACTTCGGGAGTGCCCTTTTGTTGAAATTTATTTATGGCTGCAGTTGCCTTTGGTTATTTTATTTTTCCGTGATATGTAAATTCGTGTGTTCTTCCGTGACGTATTATTTGATTTTATTATGTGTTTTATTTTTCTTGTTATATTGTGTTGGCTTTGGCTCTTCGTACGTGACTCTGAGGATTTGTGTTTTTGGTTTTTACTGGTTTTCGAGGTTTGAGTTGTTTCGAATAAAAGAAATTGATATTATGTTTTTATTTAATAAATTTTACATCCAAATCAGTAGCTATCAGATGCTTCATTTTAATTGAAATGTTGTTTTCTTCACCCAAACGAGTTCAAAAATAAACTCATTTCTTTGTTGATTTCTTACTTGGTTTACAAATTGTAAACATACTTTACTGAAAATAAATTGATCATGTGGATCTTATATACATTGATATTTTGGTACATGAGTTATACGTGCGGTTGTAATAGAGATATGGGCATGAGGTGCCATGAAAATATGAAAGTGGGCTGAGACCCGTGCTTTATGATTATGAAATGAGGTGTCACAAAATAACTTTTATTTGAAAGAATTATACTCGAAGGATATTTATTTGAAAGAATTATATTCAAGAGATTTGTATTGGAAAAACTTATATGTGAAAGATTTATATTTGAAGAACTTGATTAATTGGTTGTACTTGTGTTCCTCATTCGTTTGAGCAATATTTTTGGTGTTCTTGTTGCCTTGTTGTTCATATCCCTGATTGATCTTTGTTGCCGTCACTGCTACTTGTTTTCTATTATCCCTGTATATTACTATATTGCACAGGTTAAATGACTAGTGAGTGTCTTGATTGTACCTCGTCACTACTCCACCGAGGTTAGTCTTGATACTTACTGGGTACCGACTGTGGTGTACTCATGCTACACTTCTGTACATTGGTTTGCATAGGCAGGTATTGGAGATATCAGATTCAGACATAGATTAGAGTGTGATCGCAAGGATTCAATGTAGGGCTGCTTGGTTGTTGCAATCCCTTGGAGTCTTTCCATTTTTATTGTACTGTCCACTATTAATCGAACAATATTGTATATTCGATCCTTGGGATCACTGCATATACTCAGTTAGAGTGCGTGACTCAATATTACCAGTCTTGGGAGGTTTTTATATTTGTATTCGCTTTTGGTTTCGACACTTGTATTCAATTATAATATATATAAAAACAAGCTCGAAATGTAATTGTAATCGACTTACCTAGTCTTAGAGACTAAGTGCCATCACGACGCCTGTTGTGGGATTTGGGTCGCGACAAGATGCCTCAAAGATTCAAATCGAAGGGATAGGTACGATTCTGATATCATGTAAAGATGGTAGTCACAAGCTAATTCAAGATGTTTATTATGTGCTAAAATTTAAAAGTAATATTTTTGAGTTTGGGCCAACTTTTTGAAAATGAATATGATATCCACATGAAAAATATGCATCTTTGGCTTAGAGATTCATGTGGAATTCTAATTGCTAAATTTCATATGGCAAATAATAGATTATTCTCTCTGAAACTTAAAAGACCTGATGTAAAGTGTTTGAAGGCTAATGTGCAAGATGACTGTCATGACCCAAAATTCAACTAGTCGTAATGGCACCTAACCCAACCTGTTAGGTAAGCCAATTACCAACTATTCAATTCCAATAATAATCATTAAAGCAATTTAAGTGAATAAAATACAATCCCCAAGAACTGGTAGTACAAATAATGAGCTTCTAAGAATAAAGTATACAAAGCGGAAATGGAATAAATACATAGTCTGTTTGAATAATACATAAATAGAGCTTTTATAAATCTAAGGCTACCCTGAACAAGAGGCAGCTACAACAGGAACACAGGTACATCTTCAAGTCTCGCAACCATCGAGCACAGCAACAACAACAGCCAATATCTGCATGCAATGTGCATAAGTGTAGTATCAGTACAACCGACCTCGTGTACTGAGTATGTAACAAACCTAGCCGTAGTTTGAAAGTAGTGACGAGCTTCCACCAAGGTCGGATCCATAACCAATAGTCCACAACAGTCCTTAACAACATAAAGCAAATAATAGCAGAAGTAACTCAGAGATAAAATGCTCAGCCAAATCATAATTTCAAAAACAATAAATAATAATAGTTCTTCCTTTCAAATACATCAGTGAAAACCCAAATCGTTTGCCGAAGTTACCAAAAATATGAATAGTTTGAAAACAATAAATTTCTCCCAAAATCTTTTCAATAATAAATAAGATGTTTTATTTTTCTTCCGGATAACCCGTGTAAAACAAATGCATCACTATGCCCATCTATCAAAATATGTGAGAAATCATGAATGATGTGATGTTGTACAACATGAGAAAAATACATCCCTTTGCCTGTATGTTATGTGTGCATGCCAATGCGATGCAACTCAGTGATAAAAATCAGAAACAGCCCATCTGGCAGAACATCACTCATATACAGCCCCTCGGGCAAAACCTCACAGTCACTCATGCCTCTCGGGCATACCTCACAGTCACTCATGCCACTCGGGCATACCTCATAGTCACTCATGCCATTCGAGCATACCTCATAGTCACTCATGCCATTCGGGCATACCTCACAATCACTCATTCCTCCCAGTCGCTCAGCACTCGGCACTCGACACTCGTACTCAGCAGGTACCTGCACTCACTGGGGGTGTGTACAGACTCCAGAGGCGCTCCTTCAGCCCAAGCGCTATAATCTGCACGGATAACTCACGTGCTGCACGAACAACTCACGTTCTATAATAATAAAGTATATAAAGCATGCTGCAGGCGGGCAACCCCGATCCACAATAAGCCTCACAATCAGGCCCTCAGCCTCACTCAGTCATCAATCTCTCCAGTCTCTCGGGATCACAATGTTATAAAAATAGCCCAAAAATGATGATATGATGTATCAATAAATAACAACAGAGAATGAGATATGATATGCAATGAAATAAATATGACTGAGCATGAATTTTTAATTTAAAACAAATAATTCACAGCAATATGACATCTGTGGGTCCCAATAATACTGGCACATAGCCCCAACATGATTTTTAGTATGCTTTTCAGCTCAATTTTTTTAACTCATAAAACCGCAGGGAAAATGCCAAGATCATTTAACTACAAAATTCCGCAGAAACAATTATGCCATAATTTCTATAGTGCATGCCCATATGCCCGTCACCTAGCATGTGCGTCACCTCCCAACAATTCACAAAATACATATATATTCAGGGTTCATACCCTCAACTCCAAGATTAGAAGAGTTACTTACCAGGAACAAGCCGAATCCAATGTTGAGCAAGATAAACAATGCTCCATAAATCCCATTATGTGCGTATCAACTGCCGAATGGCTCGAATCTACCACAATTAATTTGATTCAGTCCACACAATTTATAGGAATTAATTCCATATCAAAATGCTAATAGTTTCCAAAAAATCCGAAATTACGCCCCAAAATTCACCCGCGGGCCCACTTCTTGAAACCGATGAAACTCACAAAATATGACAACTCATCCAATTATAAGTTCAACTACACTAATTTCACTCAAATCCGACTCCAAATCGGTATTCAAACTTGAAAAATTCGTTTTGTGACATTATAGAAATTTCCCTCTATTTCTCTTGAAGATTCAATAATCTTACGCCAAAAATGAAGATTAATTCATGGAATATAATTACAAGGGAGTTAAGAACACTTACCCCAAGTTGTGTGAAACATTTCCTCTCCAAAATCGCCCAACTCGAGCTCCAAAATCCGAAAATGGGTGAAAATGTCGAACCCTCGAATTTAAGGTTCTGTCCCAGCGATGTCCGCATCTGCGGACAAGGGGTCGCATCTGCGACCTTCGCTTCTGTGGGAAAAATCTCGCTTCTGCGAGAACAACTTGTCCAGCCATAATCGCTTCTGCGATGCCAAGAACTGCACCTGCGCTCGCACTTATGCGCTCAAAGGTTCGCACCTGCGGACCTGCCTCTTTCTCAACTCTGCATCTGCGGAGCCTCGCTCGCACCTACGGGCTCACAGATGCGGTTAACTCCTTCGCACCTGCGCCCTGCCCAGGATAGCCCAGCTCCGCTTCTGCGTAAAAAGGGTCACATCTGCGACACCGCACCTGTAGCCAATTCCTCGCAGGTGCGATCACACCAGAAGACAGAAATTTTCCAGATTTCTTCCAAGTTCGAATTTTATTCATTAATCGTACAAAACTCACTCGAGCCCCTCGGGACCCCGTCCGAACATACCAACAAGTTTCATATCATAACACGGACCTACTCTATGCCTCAATTCATATCAACCAGCATCAAAACTATGAATCGCACCTCAAATCAAAATCTATGAACTTTGAACTTTCAAATTCTACGTCTTGTGCCGAAACACATCAAATCAATCCGGAATGATTTCAAATTTTGCACACAAGTCACATTTCACATTAAGGACCTATTCCAATTTCCTGAATCGGATTCCTATCTCGATATCAAAAAGTCAACCCCTGGTCAAACTTCCCAAAAATTCATCCTTTGGCATTTCAAGCCTAATTCCACTACGGACCTTCAAATAATTTTCCGGACACGCTCCTAAGTCCAAAATCACCGCACGGAGCTATTGGAATCATCAAAACTCCATTCCCTGGTCGTTTACACATAAGTCCACATCCGGTCACTATTTTAACTTAAGCTTTAAACCTTGGAACTAAGTGGTCCAATTCATTCCAAAACCTAACCGGACCCGAACCAATTACCCTGGAAATTCACACAACCACTGTAAAGTATAATTTGAGCCGTAAATGGGGAAACAGAGTTGTAATACTCAAAACGACCGGCTGGGTCGTTACATTCTCCCCCACTTAAACATACGTTCGTACTCGAACGTGCCAAGAGTTCTTTCCAAGCTACCACATCACTGTTCCATCTTACCACGCTCGTACCCGGGGTGATCCCACGCCACCCTATTCTGTGTAAATTGTATAGGCCTAACAACACAACATAATTAAAAATCATTACTTCAACCTTAGCCCATAAACCTTGGAATTCAATTTCCAACATTCAGAATTTCTTTTCAACACCTGAATCTCACATCAACACGCTGTATGAGTCTGAACAAGCTGTATTGAGCCATAACCATAACCCCAGGTATAATCACTTAACATACTACACAACTTGTATGCTCGCAACACCATTTTCTATCATATTAACTACTCCAAAGTAACCCGGTAATAGTATTAAACCCCATATCAAATAAAATCTCGTTCTAAAACTTTTGCATACTGCTAATAATGAAAGAAACACGCAGAAATCTCAAGACCTCTTATCAGATCAACAAGTAATGGAGCTCTCTCGCCTCAACCAGAACCATAATCACTTTCTAAGCTGAATTTCAATATTATCTTTCCGAATATACCATTTCAAACCTGATAGTACTCATTCTAGGTCCAATGACCTTATATTATTAAACACAACTATTCCACAGACACGCCACATCAATATAGCTCCAGCCACCACTGCACAATCCGTGCACAAAAGTATGGGAGATGTCTTAAGGAAGAGAACCATATTGCAAGTTCAACAAGCACCACTACAACCACAATGTTACAACCAACTCCTCAAATTTCATGAAGAGGATAACCGTAAGCGCATGTGCAGAATTGTAGAGGAAGGAAATTAATGAATCAGATAAATTATCATAAAAATAAAATTCCCACACACGGCACAGATGACTCACGTGCCAATAATATGAATCGTCCGGCATGGTCACAGGCCTCTAGTCCCAGCATATCATACAAGAGAAATTAAACAAGTACCCGTGTATATGATAATGAAATAAGATTCTCATGCTCTAGGACTGGTATAAATGCCATAGTGTAAGCATGTGCAAAGTTCGCTATCACGCTTCAAATCGGCAATTTAAAGTAGAACTAGTAACTACCCCATTTATTTAGAGAATTAGCCTCTTTGTAACCACAAGTGTAGCCCTGATAGTTCTCAACAAAGGTAAGAACACGAGAAACGTTATAACTGTATGCTTAACAGTCAACTCTAGGAAAATCATAGCCTAAGCATTCTTTCGAGTATAAATACCTGCCCCAATGCCCGCACATTGGCTCAAACCTCACATATATGCACACTTATAGCGCATAGCTATCACAAATAATTAACGCAACTAGTGCATCCACTGAGTTAAAATAAAATACTCATCTCAAATAGGCCATAACCCGAAACAATATACTTCTGAGGACTCTCAGTCTCCAAATTCATCGAACACATGAATCACTGTAACTAATCCAAACTCCAGCACTGAAATGACTAACACATCTTCCATTCACGATAATCCCATGAGGAATACTTTTATAATTCTTCCGTGCCACATAGCAATAATTTGAATATCAACAGTCTATCAACCATGTGAGTATTGCAATACAATGAACATCCGTAAGTTAAAACACAATGTGCCTTCTGAAATGCGCACCCTTCTTAGGAATTACCAAGCAGTTATAACACTCATCGAAATATCTAAAACTGACCATTCTGTCCAACATTCGTTATCTTCTCTTCAAAACTGAATTGTCACCCTGTACATGTAAATCCTAATCCCACACAACACACCACATCTATTATGCCATCATATGAAAAGCACAAGAATCTTATTATCAACTTTGAGTCACCAACAATTTACATACCCTATTAGTTAGAAACCATTCTCTTGCTTCTTTCCAGGAGGAAATCACAATATACAACACATTCTCCACACCGGTAGAAAAGTATCCGATTCAAACCATGGTAGAAACCATCATGAACACTTTGAAATCCATCTGCACATAACCAAGCTATTAGAACTAAATTCCTCTAACTCGACCAAACACGTAGGTCACCAAAACCCAAGAATATTTCCACCAAAACATCTGTAAAGTCTTACCACGTCGTAATTACCCAAAGGTCCGATCCTACCATTACCATACTGGTCCAGCCTACTACCTAGTTGTCCTATTTCTCCGAGTCCCTTCGGAATTTGCCTTCCGATTGATACTTCTCCTTGCTAAAATGCCACGATCTTTAGCCACACTCACCCCACAAACCTTTGCATAGAACCACAATGCCCTACGGCCTTTAAGCAATTGTGTTCTTCTTAAGCACCTCCATAAATACCACAACTGTAACACTCACTCTGAAAATATCTTATGTGAATTTAAAATTGTTCTTCTTACCTTCCTTATACTGAAACATAGAGTCCCTAGTCATACAAAATTTCCGCAAGTCAAGTCGCCATTAAATGCAAATCTCAGATTTTATCCATACCCAAGTCCGGAAACATTCTCAATTGCTATGTATGATCTTCGAACCTATTGGACTTTCTCGCGAGTCTCCCCCTTTATTAAAATCCAAATTACACCGCCCAAATGGGCTAAGAGACACGTTCCCCATTAGCACCACAACACTCAAAGAATTAACTCTACTTTAACACTACATATCAAATTCATACTCCGTGCACACTACATCATTCACCAATAACAACTCATTCATCCCACAAATTTCATATACTCATACGTGCAATATAATCCTTAACCAGGAATTTTCTTATTCGAGTCATCCTCGATCTCAACTTCTGCAAGTCATAGCTAACCCACAAGTATGCCTCAGACCAAAATTAAAATTTAACACCTAACCATGAAATCAAATTGTCAATAGCAGACTCCCCCACTTGGCTCAAAGCCATAGATTAAAACATTCCATAACTCACAATACCAATACTCTCTTACTGCCACAATACCATAGTCAATCCAATGAAACTTCTTCCAAGTCCATACAACGCCAACCATAAAAATACCTCAATCATCCGCTAAGCTCGTATTCATCCTCTTAACACACAAGTCAACTTTCTCAACCAGATTCAGATTCAAATCTCCACCCATACACCCCGTCGGCAGAAAAGAAACTCTCCACTCACATCATAAGAAATACTCCTACATAGATTACTCCGNTTATTCCGCAGGGGATAACCCACCTGCTTAGCCTCAAGCTGGTATCTTGTTATACCCTTTCCCAATCACAATTACTATGCAATCACTTACTCCATCTGAGTCTAAACTCATTAACCAGACATGAGAGTTTGGTCTGTCCCAAAATTTAACAATGTGAAAGATCCTTCAAAATATTCATTACTCGAGACTGTTCGTCACATCAAATCGAAAATCAAGCACCCAATGGCCTTTCCTTTACATTTCAAGGAAAAACTTCTTGTCATATTCCAATCGTCTTAACACATTCCGCGATTACATCATACCCATCATACCGCCATTCCACCACTTGTCGAGACACAAATTCCACTATAGGGTCATTACCGGACATATTAGTCCAATTGTACGAGTTACAACTGAAGCTACCGAGCTTAAGTTGCGGTCTAAACCTAGCCTCAAGTCCTCCAGACTGGCCCATCACCAAAACATAGAATACTCATCTCGAACTTCGTTCATGGAATCACAAGCCGGCGATGCACAAATGATACCGAGCGCTCATGTGCGCATACGAATACGTGGAAGGAATTCAAAGCGTTTATGTCTCTAGCTGAATCAATCTCGGACGATAAGGAAAGAAAGATGGGAAGTATATATCCTAAATGCCATATTGCCTTTCGAAGATAAGTATGGACGTCATCATACCGATCCGCAAGACTCTACTAGACACTTGCTCATGACTTGTAGAACCTATGAACCTAGAGCTGTGATGCCACTTTGTCACGACCCAAAATCCAACTAGTCGTGATGGCACCTAACCCAACCCGTTAGGTAAGCCAATTACCAACTATCCAATTCCAATAATAATCATTAAAGCAATTTAAGTGAATAATATACAATCCCCAAAAAGTGGTAGTACAAATCACAAGCTTCTAAGAATAGAGTATACAAAGTGGAAATAGAATAAATACATAGTCTGTTTGAATAATACATAAACAGAGCTTTTATAAATCTAAGGCTATCCTGTACAAGAGGTAGCTACAACATGAACGCAAGTACATCTTCTAGTCCTGCAACCATCGAGCATAGCAACAACATCAACCAACATCTGCACGTAATGTGCAGAAGTGCAGTATCAGTACAACCGACCCCATGTACTGAGTAAGTAACAAACCTAGTCGTAGTTTGAAAGTAGTGACGAGCTTCCACCAAGATCGGGTCCACAACCAATAGTTCACAACAGTCCATAACAACATAAAGTAAATAATAGCAGAAGTAACTCAGAGATAAAATGCTCAGCCAAATCATGATTTCAAAATAAATAAATAATAATAGTTCTTCATTTCAAATACATCAGTGAAAACCCAAATCGTTTGCCGAATTTTTCAAAAATATGAATAGTTTGAAAACAATAAATTTCTCCTAAAATCTTTTCAATAATAAATAACATGTTTCATTTTCCTTCCGGATAACCCGTGTAAAACAAATGCATCACTATGACCATCTGTCAAAATGTGTGAGAAATCATGAATGATGTGATGTTGTACAACATGAGAAAAATACATCACTATGCCTGTATGTCATGTGTGCATGCCAATGCGATGCAACTTAGTGACAAAAATCATAAACAGCCACTCGGGCAGAACATCACTCATATACAACCCCTCGGACAAACCTCACAGTCACTCATGCCTCTAGGGCATACCTCACAGTTACTCATGCCTCTAGGGCATACCTCACAGTCACTCATGCCACTCGGGCATACCTCATAGTCACTCATGCCACTCGGGCATACCTCACAATCACTCATGCCTTCCAGTCGCTCAGCACTCGGCACTTAGCACTCGCCCTCAGTAGGTACCTGCGCTCACTGGGGGTGTGTACAGACTCCGGAGGGGCTCTTTCAGCCCAAGCGCTATAATCTGCACGGACAACTCACGTGCTGCACGGACAACTCACGTGCTATAATAATAAAGTATATAAAGCATGCTACAGGCGGGCAACCCTGATCCACAATAATCCTCCCAATCAGGCCCTCGACCTCACTCAGTCATCAATCTCTCTAGTCTCTCGGGCTCACAATGTCATAAAAATAGCCCAAAAATAATGATATGATGTATCAATAAATAACAACAGATACTGAGATAAGATATGCAATGAAATGAATATGACTAAGTATGAATTTTTAATTTAAAACAAATAATTCACAGCAATATGATATCTGTGGGTCCCAATAATACTGACACATAGCCTCAACATGATTTTTAATACGCTTTTCAGCTCAATTTCTTTAACTCATAAAACCGCAGGGAAAATGCCAAGATCATTTAACTACAAAATTCCACATAAACAATTATGCAATAATTTCTATAGTGCACGCCCACACGCCCGTCACCTAGAATGTGCATCACCTCCTAATAATTCACGAAATACATATATTCAGGGTTCATACCCTCAACTCCAAGATTAGAAGAGTTACTTACCTCGAACAATCCGAATCCAATGTCGAGCAAGCTAAATAATGCTCCAGAAATCCCATTATGCGCGTATCAACTCCCGAATGGCTCGAATCTACCACAATTAATTTGATTCAGTCCACACAATTTATAGGAATTAATTCCATATTAAAATGCTAATATTTTTCACAAAATCCGAAGTTACGCCTCAAAGATCACCTGCGGGGCCCACGCCTCGAAATCCGACGAAACTCATAAAATACGACAACCCATCCAATTGTAAGTTCAACCATACTAATTTCACTCAAATCCAACTCCAACTTGGTACTCAAACTTCAAAAAGTCATTTTGTGACATTATAGAAATTTCCTTCTATTGCTCTTGAAGATTCAATAATCTTACTCCAAAAATGAAGATTAATTCATGGAATATAATTACAAGGGAGTTAAGAAATCTTACCCCAAGTTGTGTGGAAAATTTTCCCTCCAAAATCGCCCAATCCGAGCTCCAAAATCCGAAAATGGGTGAAAATATCGAACCCTCGAATTTAAGGTTTTGTCCCAGCGATTTCCGCATCTGCGGACAAGGGGTCGCATATGCGACCTTCGCTTCTGCGGGAAAAATCTCGCTTCTGCGAGAACAACTTGTCCAGCCATAATCGCTTCTGCGATGCCAAGGACCGCACCGGCGCTCGCGCTTCTGCGCTCAAAGGTTCGTACCTGTGGACCTGCCTCTTCCTCAACTCCGCATCGGCGGAGCCTCGCTTGCACCTGCGGGCTCGCAGATGCGGTTAACTCCTTCACACCTGCGCCCTGCCCAGGGTAGCCCAGCTTCACTTCTGCGTAAAAAGGGTCGCATCTGCAGTACCGCATTTACGATCCGCACCTGCGGCCAATTCCTCGCAGGTGAGATCACACTAGAAGACCGAAAGTTTCCAGATTTCTTCCAAGTCCGAATTTGATCCATTAACAATACGAAACTCACACGAGTCCCTCGGGACCCAGTCTGAACATACCAACAAGTTTCATAACATAACACGGACCTACGCGAGGCCTCAATTCATATCAACCAACATCAAAACGACGAATCGCACCTCAAATCAAAATCTATGAACTTTGAACTTTCAAATTCTATGTCTTGTGCCGAAACACATCAAATCAATCCGGAATGACTTCAAAGTTTGTACACAAGTCACATTTCACATTACAGACCTATTCTAATTTCCTGAATCGGATTCCGACCTCGATATCAAAAAGTCAACCCCCCGGTCAAACTTTCCAAAAATTCATCCTTTGGCATTTCAAGCCTAATTCCACTACGGACCTCCAAATAATTTTCCGAACACGCTCCTAAGTCCAAAATCACCGTACGAAGCTATTAGAATCATCAAAACTCCATTCCGGGGTCATTTACATATAAGTTCATATCCGGTCACTATTTTAACTTAAAATTTAAACCTTGGAACTAAGTAGTCCAATTTATTCCAAAACCTCACCGGACCCGAACCAATTACCCCGACAATTCACACAATAATTGTAAAGTACAATGTTATCACTAAATGAGGAAACAAGGTTGTAATACTCAAAATGACCAGCCGGGTCGTTACAATAACACATGGTGTTGGCACATGCGATTTGGGCACTTGAATTTTGAAGCACTCAAATCAATGGGAGAAAAGAACATGGTGCATATGATACCTTCAATCAACAGATCCCAATCAATTGCGCGAAGCTTGTCTTCTTGAAAAACATGCAAGGAGGAGTTTTCCAAAGGAGGCCATGTCCAGATCAACTAAATCGCTTCAGCTTGTTCACATTGATGTCTGTGTACCAATCAATCCACCTTCCTTTGGTAAAAGTAAATAATTTTTACTTTTCATTGATGCCTTTAGTAGAAAGACTTGGGTTTATTTCTTGAACCAAAAATCTGAAGCTTTTGCTGCTTTTAAAAATTTCAAAGTACCGGTGGAGAAAGACAGTGGCTATGAAATAAAAGCTTTAAGGTCCGATAGAGGAGGAAAATTCACCTCAAAAGAATTTAATGACTTCTGTCAGTCTCATGGAATTCTTCTCCCAACAAAATGGAGTTGCATAGAGAAAGAATCAAATGATTCTTAATATGTCTAGATGTATGTTAAAAGCTAAAAGTATGCCCAACAGGTCTCCAACAAGGAACGTTAGAGATCAAACCCCTCAAGAAGCATGGAGTGGAAGAAAGCCAAGTGTCAAGCACTTGAGAATCTTTGGGAGCATAGCCTATGCTCATGTGCCACATCAAGGGAGAGAAAAGGTTGACGATCAAAGTGTCAAGCATGTGTTTGTTGGCTATGATACGAGTTCAAAAGGCTACAAGCTATGCAACCCAAGTAGCAGCAAGATGGTCACTACTAGAAAATTGATCTACGACAACAGTCGCAAAACCGTTACAATAGATACAAAAACGGTTGCCATAGACCTATTGCAACGGTTCAGGGACCGTCCCACCAGGTCGCGTGCCAATAGCTCTATCACAACGGTTGCATAGTTGTTGCAATAGGCCTCTGTATGGAAACGATTTTGGAACCCTTGCAATAGGTCTATCTATTGTAACGTTTAATTAGACAAATGGGACGGTTCGAAATCGTCTCAATATCATTTTAGAGAACAATATTTTTTTGCTATAGCAACGGTATAGATGATATATTGCGACGATTATTAGGAGTTCACGTGATGGTTATTAGAGGCTATTGCAATTGTTATTAGGAGCTACTGCAACAGTTTATTGAGACGATTGCAACAGTTACTAGGAGCTACCGCAACGGTTCATGAAGGCTTGCAAACAATTTGTTGAAGCTATTGCAACAATTTATTTAGACTTTCCATAATAATAAACATAATACTATTGTTTAACAATTCAAAAGCATGCATAAGCTCTCAAAGTAATGAAAATCCAAAATAAAAGATTCCTAAAATATCTTAATACACTAATATTTTCAAAATAATCCCATAACTCTAAGCAATATTTTGCCGCTTTCATCCACTTTTTGCTCATCCGATCCACCTATAAAATATGAAAATAAATGATTTAGTAAATTTTTTAAAAGAATTTAACATCCAGTACAATCTAAGTAGTACCTTGAAACTTTAAGTGCAATTTAGCTCAAAGAAGTCAATAAAGCTTCGCAAATTCAAATTCAAAGCAGTCCCAGAGATGAGCTAAAGGATCTACATATGGCCAGTTAGAAGAGAGATCACTGATTGCAAATCCATCCCTAAATAAGCCCGCACTTATAACGAAAAATAATTTAAATCAAAGTTTACAACCGAGAGATGAACTAAAGGCTCTACATATGGCTAGTTAAAGAGATATTACTGATTGCAATCAAAATGGTGTTGTAATGTTTAACAATGCAATTCAGCTCAAGGAAGTCAATAAGACTTCGCAACTGCAAATTCAAAGTACTCCCAGAACTGCAAATTCAAAACAGTCCCAGAGATGTACTAAGTGCTGGAGTAAGACACAACATTTAAAAATATATTAACCTGACCAAAAAAAAATAGTTTCATCAAAATGGTGTTGCAATGTTTTTCCATTGATGATTCAGAAATTACTACTGAAAAAGGCACAAATTGCGACCATACGTACAACAGAGAAGAGAAATACCAATCAAACTATACGGGAAATTGTCATCTTACAATACTAATTACACAAGTGAAGTAAGCAGTGGCAGATCCAAGATTTTAAAGTAGTGGGGTGTTCGGAGATAAAAATTTTAAAAAAAGAGGGAAAACAAGTTTAGTTGTGGGTGCTCGCTCAATTATCCAAATATTTTGTTAATTGTATATGTAAATCTATTAGATCTAGTCAAAGACAATGGTGCTTGAGCACCCATAATGATATATGTAGATCCGCCACTGGAAGCAAGCTGCTAGTGTATAGTCAAATGAATGTCCAGCAGTGGTATCTAGGCTCTGTGCGCGCCTCGACTATTTCGCTACCATCACATTTCTTTATATGATATGTTCCACGTTTCTGTTTCAACATTTCATTTTATGATATATTTATGATTCTCTATGCTACGAAATTGATATGTGACATTCCTCTGTTGTATTATTTCTCAAAGTTTACCATGTCAATATGTCTGTGACTAATCATATTGTATTTGACTTCTTTTTTCTTGCTTTCGAGGCTGATATGGGAACTCAAATTGTATGAACTTTAATATAAATGCACCCTGTAGATAAACGTTATAAGTAAAAGTAAAACTACCTTCCTAGTGACAATGACTATACAGTGAGTCTAAAAGAATTTCCAATTTTTATTATTGATATATTATATGCCACAGGGAGATCTTAAATTACAAACTCCACTTTGACATGAGATCTACCATTTTGCAAGTATTTCATTTAATTTATGGAGATAACCTTGCATTTCAGATGGTTATTTCCATACATCTATGTAGTCCAATCAACACCAATATAACAACTCAAGAAAGAGAGTAAAAAAAGGTCATGATATCTCAAGAGCTTTTCCTCTCTGTATTATTTTCGGAAATAAATTGCCTCTCGGGGAATACTAGCCTTCACCACCACCTATGTCTGCATCTGAACATCTATCTTCGTAGCATTCATTAGTCATTTCAATCTCCTTTTCATCACTTTCTTCTTCTCACGTATCCTCTTCATCAACCACACTGGTAATATAAGTTTTGGCATGCCAAGAAATACGATATATTTGTTCAGATTAATGCATAGTAGTGAAAAAAGGAAGTAATTTACTGGTGCTATTTTCTGCGAACTATAAGTGGGTGGCCTACTAGTAATTTGTAAAGTAACATGACTCACCCGAAATAGTTAGATTTCATGGATTACAACACCTACTTTGTGAGAGAAATATACATATACTACAGATGACATATCCAATGTAAATCCCAGACAGAACCTATCAAACACAATTGAGTTAAAGTAGTTTTTCAAGTAGTTTAATTAATCTTAAAGGGGTATTCTCAAATTCTGTTTTGAGAGAATGAGAAGAATTCAAACATCAATATAACAAAGGGACTGAAATGTAATTCCGATTCAGAATTAGTATACGCTTCCAACTATATCTCATTTAGCATAAGCTAATCAAAAAGAGCAAAACAAATTGGTGATAAGAGGAAGAAAATGTTATCAGAATGTTATACTTTCTATCTTAATTCAATATTTTTAAAGAAAAACATACTTATACACTTAGTTCATACAATTAGTAACTACTATTAGAAAATGGGGTCCCAAAGAATTGGGGGCCTAACGCACTCACCTGGCTTGTGCCTTGAGCCGGCTCCGGTTGAAAATGCCCTACTAGCTAGTTTGATCATGAATATTTGTCTTAGTGTATTTCAAGTGAAATACTGATTTTTACCCACTAATCTTCAACGTTCACGTTTTTTTCCCTAAGTGAATCACGTGTTCAAATACAATTCTGACTTCCATAAATTCACGCTTTCTTGAAAAGAGGCTTAGCCGTAAAGTATTCAAATGTATGTCGTATGATTCCCTCACAAAGTCATGAAATAATCTATCTATATTTATATCCATATCTATACTGTATTAAAAGCTCAAATTCTCTATCAAAATGTTATTCGCCTTTTTTACCCTTTGTAAGTATATTTTTGTCACGACCCAAAATCCCACCACATGTGTCGTGATGACACTTAGTCTTTAAGACTAGGTAAGCCGATTACAATTATATTTAAACCCATTTTTTAAAATCATATTATCTAATACGAGCGTCAAAACCAACAACGAAAATATTTAAACAACCTCCCAAGACTGGTAATACTGAGTCACGAACTCTAACTGAATACATGAAAGGATCCCAAGGATCGAATACTCAATACTGTTTGATTAATAATTAACAGTACAATAAAATGAAAAGACTCCAAGGGACTGCGACGACCAAGCAACTCTACCTTGAATCCTTGCGATCACACTCTAACTCTGTCCGAGTCCGATATCTCCAATACTTGGCTCTGCACAAAAATGTGCAAAAGCGTAGTATGGGTATACCACAGTCGGTACCCAGTAAGTATCAAAACTAACCTCAGTGGAGTAGTGACGAGGTACAGTCAAGACAATCACTAGTCTAATAACTTGTACAATATAGTATACAAAAATAATAGGAAATAAATAACAATGATGGCAACAACAATCAACCAATGATATACACAGCATGGCAACAACAACACCATAAATATTGCTCAACAAATAATGAATACAAGCACAACCAATTAATCAGGCCCTTCAAATATAAATCTTTCGTCTATATATTTTTGAAATAATAATCTTCAGGATATAATACTCTCCAATGAATATATTTCGAATATACTCCCTTCAAGTAAATATCTTTCGAATATAATTCTTTCAAATAGATATCTTTCAAATATAATTCTTTTATGTAAATATTATTCAAATATAATTCTTTCAAATAAATATCTTTTGAATATAATTCTTTCGAATAAAAGTCACCATGTGACACCTCATTTAATTTTTTTGGTGTGAGAAATATATTCAACATATCACATCAAATGGCACGGCAATACCTTCGTGCACTTGTCTCATTCTTACCCAATATATATATATATATATATATATATATATAT
>AWOL01S0005814.1:40567-54036 GCA_000715115.1 Nicotiana otophora
AGGCACACAGGCAATAACAACGACTACAAGTCACATAGAAATTATAGGTACACAATAACATCTCAAGATAAAGGCATGAATGCTTACACAACAAAACAATATCACAATATAATATATGTTTCTTATCCTCGCCTGCACGGAAACACCCTTCGTGCCATGAACATATGATAATATAAAAATAATGACATAGCATCATCCTTCATGCTTTCACTCTCATCCTCACTTGATAATATAATTGAAATGGCACGGCATCACCCTTCGTGCTTTACACTCTCAATGGCACGACATCACCCTTCGTGCTTTACACTCTCAAATGGCACGACATCACCCTTCGTGCTTTACACTCTCCCTCGCATGATAATATAATTCAAATGGCACGACATCACCCTTCGTGCTTTACACTCTTCCTTACCAAGCACATGTATATCATTAACAAGCAAGGTAAGAAGCATAAATAACATCAAGAAGAGTGTTTAAACCATCAAGAAGAGTGTTTAAACCATAACATAATACAATAATTCATATCACAATTTTCCACTAACCACAACCAAATTCTAAAGATGTAGCAGAATTAATAATTTTCTCAACAAATAGTCCAAGGCTCTACCAACGTATATAAAACTTCAAAAAAACAACAACAGAGATGGAAAAGTAACTCCGCATAGGACAACACCTTCTTTGATCCAAATTTTTGATAAATATATAAACGCCTCAATTTATATTTATTTAATTAATTATTTGCAGATGAAAAATCTATAATGAAATTAATTCCAAGAAATATCGAATCAACAAACATACAGAATTCACATAAACATTTAAGTGGCAATCACCCCAAATTATCATATAAAATACAAACTCGACAAACAAGGAATGGGGCATGACAAATAAAGGATTTACTATGTTCCAATGATTTTTCAATTTAATATATAAGGGTGTCTACGAATTTTTAACTGGTATAAGTTACACATTTAAACCAAGTATGTACTCGTCACCTCGCGTACATGATTTTCAATCACACAAATTCTAAATAAGACTCAATGCCTAAGGGGGTAATTCCCCCACTCAAGGTTAGGCAAGATACTTACCTTTTTGACGTTATGCCGATATTCCAAAATAGCCGTCTTTCTTGAATTAATCCTCTGGATAGCTCAAATCTATTCAAATTAATTGTATAACTTCATTAAAATTCATCGGAAATAATTTCGAATAATATAACGTCGATTTAAAATTTTATTTTAAAAAGTCAAACAAAGTCAATGCGGGGCCCGCCTCTCGGAACCCGACATAACTGTTTTTCACGAAATGCGAACACCCATTCCGATACGAGTTCAACCATACCCTTTTTATCGAATTCCAATAACAAATCGTCCTCCAAATTTTGAATTTCCGTTTTTGAAAAGTTTTTACAAAAATCTCAATTTTCTCCATTAAACTCGAATTAAACAATGAATATAATCATAGAATCATGAAATATAATTACTTTCGGATATAGAACACTTAACCCAACTAATCGTGTGAAGAAATCCTCAAAATCTCCCAAGAACCGAGCTCCAAATATTTCAATTAAAATGAAGAAATGACTAATTTTTGACCCCTTATGTTTCTGTCCATTTCCGCTTTTGCGGACAATTTGTCGCGTCTGCGAGATCGCTTTTGTGAGAAAATGCTCGCTTCTGCGAAAGACCACTACCAGCGAAATCACGCACCTGCGGACAAGGCTCCACTTCTGCGCAACTGCAGGTGCGGCTGGAGTTACGCTTCTGCGCTGCTGTCCGCTTCTGCGTTCCCTTCACCCGCTTCTGCGATCACGCAGGTGCGGGAAATTCTTTGCAACTGCGACCTCAGTCCAGCCCAGCCTTCCTTCCCATTTTCGCTTCTACGAGCTTCATCTCGCTTCTGCAATGAAGCTTCCGCATAAGCGAAAACACCACCAGCAGATTTCCAGCAATTCCTTCAAGTCCAAAATTAATCTGTTAACCATCCGGAATTTACCCGAGGCCCTCAAACTCACCCAAATATACCAACACGTACCAAAATATAATACGAATTTAGTCAAGGCTTCAAACCACGTCAAATAACGACGAAATTACGAATCGCGCATCGAATCTAATTATGAATTTTTAAATCTTCCAACTTCAATATTTTGCTCCGAAACGTATCAAATCAATCCGGAATGACTTCAAATTTTGCATGCGAGTCATACATGATGTAATGGAGCTCTTCCAATTTTCGGAATTAAAATCTGACCCCATTATCAAAAATTCAACCTTCGGTCGAACTTTCCGAATATTCTTCTATTTTTCCAACTTTTGCCAAAATGCATCGAATTGTACTACGGACTTCCAAATTCATATACGGAGACACGCCTAAGTCCAAAATCACCATACGAAGCTATTGACATCATCAAAATTCCATTCCGGGGCTGTTTGCTCAAAAGTTAACTCTCCGATCAACTCTTTACATTAAAGCTTCAAAAATAAGAATTGTTCTTTAAATTAAATTCTGAATCTTTCGAGAACCAAACTCGACCACTCACACGGGTCATAATCCATATTATGATATTTCTCGAGACCTTAAGTCACTGAACGGGGCGTTAATTCTTAAAACGACAAGTCGGGTGGTTACATTCTCCCCCTCTTAAAATATATGTTCGTCCTCGAATGTGCCAAGAATTATTCTGAGGACATTAAATTACTAAGTGTATACTTACACACATACTCACAGGTGATTCTACGCCACCGTAAATTTAACAGGGGTCCGACAACACCATTTCATTAGAGATTATTTCTTTTAACCACACTTATAAGCTTTAAAGCCAATTCCTTACTCTCTAATCAATTTCAAATGCCTGATTTTTCATATTAACACACTATGTTAGTCTCAACCGGCTGTAGCAATTTCGTTCCCACACACACATTATACGTATGCCCATAACCACATCTCTGATCATAATAGCCATTCATAATTAATTCTAACATCATCAATTAACCTCATATTAACAAAAATCTCGTTTCAAATTTTCATAACACTGACAGCAACACACGAGGCATGAATAACTCATAATTATTTACCCGAATTAACGAGTCACATTTAACGCCACCTAAGCCCTCATCTCATAGGCTAAAACTCAATAGTTACAACACAAATATGGCTAAATGTGTACATAAACACATAGAATAATTATCAAATAAGCTTAACAGGTATGACTCCCTATTGATACTATAGTACAAATTTAATTTCACAAAAGGGAGAATTTAAACTCATAAAGTTTTCACCACAAGGACCTCGTCCTTATATAACTTCCATCATAGCTTGTAGCCCAGTTTAAATATTTCACATCATATAAAAATGTGAGGATCTCGTCCTCAACTCTGAATCACAAGTATTTTGCACATTGTGCCAACTAAAAATATCCATTCCTTTTCTTCTACTTTTTAATAAATTCCATGAAACAATTTCACAATACAAAATGAACCTCCATACCGGTAGGGCATATAATTCATAAAATTGTAATCAATTATCCTGAAATCACATCAAAATACACTATAGTGAGTAATAGAAAGTAACTTTTGGACTTATAGCCCTTAATAGTGTACAAAGTAAA
Organism: Nicotiana otophora; assembly: GCA_000715115.1. Taxonomy (NCBI): domain Eukaryota; kingdom Viridiplantae; phylum Streptophyta; class Magnoliopsida; order Solanales; family Solanaceae; genus Nicotiana; species Nicotiana otophora. The sequence continues at coordinate 44,172 of AWOL01S0005814.1, forward strand.
ATGATATATACGGGCTAACATCATCAAATCTCCCAACAGGGATAAATACGTGAGTGGTGTACAAAATCACTAACTCACCATATATGGAGCATGATAGGAGGTCTCACCTCGATAGTTGGAATTGAATCAAAATAAGAACAATGCTCCTCTATGTGACGACCCGACCGGTCGTCTTGAGAATTATAGCCCGATACCCTATTAACTGCTTCTCCCATATCTATTTCTTCTATTGTGACTTGCCGGGAGTTTTTGTTTTAGTTTTTGGAGTATTTTGAGGCACTTAGTCCCTAAACGAAAAGCTTAAGTTTTAGGATCCGGACCGTAGTTAGAACTGTGTGAAGACGAGTGCAGAATGGAGTTTCATCAATTCCGTTAGCTCCGTTGGGTGATTTTGGGCTTAGGAGCGTGTCCGGATTATGTTTTGGAGGTGTGTAGCTCATTTAGGCTTGAAATGGCGAAAGTCGAATTTTTGAAATTTTGGACCGATAGTGGAAATTTTGATAACGGGGTCGGATTCCGATTCCAAAAGTTGGAATAGGTCCGTAGTGTTGAATATGGCTTGTGTGAAAAATTTGAGGTCAATTGGACGTGGTTTGGTTGGTTTCGGCATCGGTTGTCGAATTTGGAAGTTTCAAGTTTCTTTAAGTTTGAATTGGATGGTGATTCGTGATTTTAGCATTGTTTGATGTGATTTGAGAGCTTGAATAAGTTTGTATGGTGTTGTAGGATTGGTCGGTATGTTTGGTTGAGGGCCCGGTATCCTCGGGTGTGTCTCAGATGCTCAACGGGTTGAAATTTGGACTTATGCAATTGCTGAAGATTTCTGGTTGCTGGTGTTTTTGCATCTGTGGTTGGGGAACTGCAAGTGCGGACTCACACGTGTGAAAGATCGGGCACAGAAGTGGTTTGGAAGGAGGAGCTCAGGGATCGCAGGTGCGAGGTAATATTTCGCATCTGCGATGTCCGCAGATGCGACCCTGGAGCGCATGTGCGAATAGAGACTGCAGAAGCGGACCAGTTTCCGCAGGTGCGCACGCGCAGGTGCGGCCTCTTTCTAGCAAAAGCGGTCCCAGGTCCCCAAATTCATTTTCGCACCTGCGATGGAATTTCCGCAGGTGCGATGAATAGGTCGCAATAACGAATTTGCTGGGCAGAAAAGGGGAAAAATTCGAGGGTTCGATTCATTTCTCCATTTTTGGACTTGGGAGCTCGGAAATTGGCGATTCTTTGAGGGATTTTCAGAGAGAGCTTTGAGGTAACGATTCCTAACTTGATTTTGATCATATTTAATCTATTGTTGTTTTCTTCATTTAATTAAGGAATTTGAGTAAGAAAGTTAGGAGAATGGGGGAAAAGTTGCCAAACCAAATTTTTGAATTTTGAGTGGGATTTAGACATCCGATTTGGATAATTTTGGTACGAGTGATATCGTGAGTGAATAGGTGTTCATATTTGGTAACTTTTATCCGATTTCGAGACGTGGGCCCAGGGAGACTTTTTGGCTGTTTTTCTAATTTCTTGCCTTAACTTTGATTCGTTAGCTAGATTTGTTTCTTGTAGCTATATGTATGTTATGTAATTGGTTTTGGCTAGATTTGATCCATTCAAAGTCGGATATTCATGGAAAGAGCATTGTGACTGATTGATTTGAGCTTGGTTCGAGGTAAGTGGCTTGCCTAACCTTGTGTGGGGGAACTCCCCTTAGGATTTGGTACTGTTGATATGTGAGCGCCGTGTATGTGAGGTGACGAGTATATACACAGCCTATTTGTTGTAAAAACTCAGTTTTTTCACTAAGTCATAACTTATTTTTCCTTATTTGTAACACACTAGCATATGTAACTATCCTGTTTAGACTAGAGTTCCATGCCTACTTGTTTAACTTCCTATTTAAACTATGTGCAGCATGTTTAGTGAAATTACGTGCTTTCATTGACTTGAACTTAGTCTAAACTGTAGGATTTCTTCCTGTAATTGTTATTTCAGTTGGTTGCGCTGCATATTTACTTTGGGACTACGGAACGGTATTCCGGGAGATCCCACTGTACTGCATATTTACTTTGGGACTACAGAAAGGTATTCCGAGAGATCCCCCTATTTTTCATATTTATTTTGGGACTATGGAACAGTATTCCGGGAGATCCCCTTTCACATTTACGTTTGGGACTACGAGACTGTATCTTGGGATGTCCCTTGTTGTTATCACTGTGCTCTGAGTTGTTGTCTTTCATTAATTCTATTCCTGTTAAATTTCCGTATTTATTTTACTGTGATATTTCATTCTGTCTTATTTCATTATATTTATACCAGTAGGGCCCTGACTTGAGCTCGTCACTACTCGACCGAGGTTAGGCTCGACACTTACTGGGTACCATTGTGGTGTACTCATGCCCTTTACTACACATGTCTTTTCGGGTGCAGATCCAAGTTCATCGTGCCGGCCTCATCACTAGTTGCACTCGCTGCTGCTTATTGGAGACTTCAAGGTACATCTGCCCGCATCCATAGATCCTCGGAGTCCCCCTTTATCCCTCTATGTTTAGTTTTCCTTCTTTCTGTAGAAATGATGTATAGAACGGTTAAGACTTCTTAGTAGCTTGTGACTTATGATATTCTGAGTTTTGGGAAATTGTTTGTACATTTTCAGAGGTGATAATGGTATATGCCGAGTGGCATTCAGTTGCTTATTAGATATTTGTTACTATTAGTAGTTAATGTTCATGCTTTAATTTCACTTCCGCAAAAGCTAAGCTTACCTAGTCGTAGAGACTAGGTGCCGTCACGACGGTTCACATAGGGGGAAATTGGGTCGTGACAAGTTTGTATCAGAGCTCTAGGTTCATAGGAGTCGTGAGTCATAAGCCGGTTTATTAAAGTCTCGCGAATCGGTACAGAGGCGTCTGTACTTATCTTTGAGGGGGCTATAGAACTGTTAGGAACAAACATACTTCTTTGATTCCTTGTCGTGCGAGTTATTGGCATCAAATTAAAAAAATTCTCTATTCTATTCTTTCTCGCAGATGGTGAGGACCCATACCGGAGGATCAGACGACTAGGCACCCGCGCCTCCTGCTAGAGCTGCCAGAGGACGGGGACGGGGTAGAGTACGGACACACGGTGCAGCTAGAGCACCCGCGCGAGCTGTGACAGAGGAGCCCCCAGCAGTAATAGCTGGAGGGCAGGCACCGGTGGTTCCTATTGCTGCACCAGCCCTCTAGGAGACTCTAGCCCAGTTCATGAGCATGTTCAACACCTTAGCTCAGGCTGGATTGATTCTATTATCTCCTGCCATATCTCAGGCGGGGGGNCTTGTAGCTATATGTATGTTATGTAATTGGTTTTGGCTAGATTTGATCCATTCAAAGTCGGATATTCATGGAAAGAGCATTGTGACTGATTGATTTGAGCTTGGTTCGAGGTAAGTGGCTTGCCTAACCTTGTGTGGGGGAACTCCCCTTAGGATTTGGTACTGTTGATATGTGAGCGCCGTGTATGTGAGGTGACGAGTATATACACAGCCTATTTGTTGTAAAAACTCAGTTTTTTCACTAAGTCATAACTTATTTTTCCTTATTTGTAACACACTAGCATATGTAACTATCCTGTTTAGACTAGAGTTCCATGCCTACTTGTTTAACTTCCTATTTAAACTATGTGCAGCATGTTTAGTGAAATTACGTGCTTTCATTGACTTGAACTTAGTCTAAACTGTAGGATTTCTTCCTGTAATTGTTATTTCAGTTGGTTGCGCTGCATATTTACTTTGGGACTACGGAACGGTATTCCGGGAGATCCCACTGTACTGCATATTTACTTTGGGACTACAGAAAGGTATTCCGAGAGATCCCCCTATTTTTCATATTTATTTTGGGACTATGGAACAGTATTCCGGGAGATCCCCTTTCACATTTACGTTTGGGACTACGAGACTGTATCTTGGGATGTCCCTTGTTGTTATCACTGTGCTCTGAGTTGTTGTCTTTCATTAATTCTATTCCTGTTAAATTTCCGTATTTATTTTACTGTGATATTTCATTCTGTCTTATTTCATTATATTTATACCAGTAGGGCCCTGACTTGAGCTCGTCACTACTCGACCGAGGTTAGGCTCGACACTTACTGGGTACCATTGTGGTGTACTCATGCCCTTTACTACACATGTCTTTTCGGGTGCAGATCCAAGTTCATCGTGCCGGCCTCATCACTAGTTGCACTCGCTGCTGCTTATTGGAGACTTCAAGGTACATCTGCCCGCATCCATAGATCCTCGGAGTCCCCCTTTATCCCTCTATGTTTAGTTTTCCTTCTTTCTGTAGAAATGATGTATAGAACGGTTAAGACTTCTTAGTAGCTTGTGACTTATGATATTCTGAGTTTTGGGAAATTGTTTGTACATTTTCAGAGGTGATAATGGTATATGCCGAGTGGCATTCAGTTGCTTATTAGATATTTGTTACTATTAGTAGTTAATGTTCATGCTTTAATTTCACTTCCGCAAAAGCTAAGCTTACCTAGTCGTAGAGACTAGGTGCCGTCACGACGGTTCACATAGGGGGAAATTGGGTCGTGACAAGTTTGTATCAGAGCTCTAGGTTCATAGGAGTCGTGAGTCATAAGCCGGTTTATTAAAGTCTCGCGAATCGGTACAGAGGCGTCTGTACTTATCTTTGAGGGGGCTATAGAACTGTTAGGAACAAACATACTTCTTTGATTCCTTGTCGTGCGAGTTATTGGCATCAAATTAAAAAAATTCTCTATTCTATTCTTTCTCGCAGATGGTGAGGACCCATACCGGAGGATCAGACGACTAGGCACCCGCGCCTCCTGCTAGAGCTGCCAGAGGACGGGGACGGGGTAGAGTACGGACACACGGTGCAGCTAGAGCACCCGCGCGAGCTGTGACAGAGGAGCCCCCAGCAGTAATAGCTGGAGGGCAGGCACCGGTGGTTCCTATTGCTGCACCAGCCCTCTAGGAGACTCTAGCCCAGTTCATGAGCATGTTCAACACCTTAGCTCAGGCTGGATTGATTCTATTATCTCCTGCCACATCTCAGGCGGGGGGAGGGGCACAGACTCCCGCAACCCCCACTCCTGAGCAGAGGGTCCAGGTTGATCAGGACCCAGAGTTCATTCCTATGTCGCAGGTAGCCCCGGTTTAGCATGAGACTAGTACAGCCGCTTCTGAGGAAGAGCAGCTCTGACTTGAGAGGTACTAGAAGTACTACCTACCTACCTTTAGCGGATTGGCTACAGATGATGCTCAGGGTTTTCTGGAGGAGTGTCATTGTATTCTCCGTACTATGGGCATAGCAGAGACGAGCGGGGTTTCTTTTACTACATTCCAGCTTAGAGGAGCATCCTATCAGTGGTGGCGTGCTTATGAGTTGAGTAGTCCGGCTGAGGTAGCTTCCCTTACATGGACTCAGTTCTCGGACATGTTTTTGAGAGAGTATGTCCCTCAGAGCCTTCGAGACTCATGGCGCGCGGAGTTTGAGCAGCTGCGCCAGGGTGCTATGGCTATGTCAGAGTATGCAGTCCGCTTCAGTGATTTGGCCCGACATGCACCGGCCTTGGTTGCCACAGTTCGAGAGAGGGTTCGACGATTTATTGAGGTACTCCACCCCAGTATCAGGATTAGTATGGTCAGGGAGCTGGAGATGGATATTCCTTACCAGCAGGTTGTGAGTATTGCTAGGAGATTGGACGGAATGCTTGCCCGGGACCGAGAGGAGAGAGAGGCCAAGAGGTCTCGTGAGACTAGTTTTTATTCTGGAGATCGTGCCCCAGCATCCCGCCATGGTAGAGGTTATGTGGGTCGCCCCGTCCATTCAGCTCTTCTAGCCGCCAGTGGTGTTCCAGCCCCTTCTAAGCCCCATGAGCCTTATCATGCACCGCCAATATCTAGTGTGCCTCCTGCTCGGGGTACTTTTAGCGGCCAGTCCAACAGACCTGGCCCGAGTCAGTCACAGCAGCCACGCCCTCCGAGGGGTTGTTTTGAGTGTGGCGACACCCGCCATATGGTGAGGGATTGCCCCAGACTTAGGAGGGTTGCACCTCCACAGAACTCTCAGCCACAACGTGCTCTACCGGGTCCTCAGGCTATGATTCCAGCACCAGCTACTGCCCCATCTGCTCAGCCAGTTCGAGGTGGAGGTCAGGGAGGTTGAGGTCGCCCTAGAGGGGGATGCCATGCCAGGTATTACGCTCTTCCGGCTCTTACAGAGGCAGTTGCTTCTGACTCTGTCATTACAGGTATTGTTCCAGTCTATCATAGAGATGCGTCGGTATTATTTGACCCAGACTCTACGTATTCATATGTGTCCTCTTATTTTTCCCCACATTTGGGCGTATCTCGGGATTCTTTTAGTTCCCCTATTTATGTGTCTACTCCTGTGGGAGATTCTCTTGTTGTGGACCGCGTGTATCAGTTGTGTTTGATTACTCTTAGTGGTTTTGAGACCAGAGCCGACTTATTATTACTCAGCATGGTAGATTTTGATGTTATCTTGGGCATGGATTGGTTGTCGCCCTATTATGCTATTCTTGATTGTCACGCTAAGACCGTGACGCTGGCTATGCCAGGCTTACCGCGATTAGAGTGGAGAGGTACCTTAGAGTATACTCCCTGCAGAGTTATTTCATTTCTCAAAGCTCAACGAATGGTTGAGAAGGGATGTGACGTGTATCTAGCTTATGTGAGAGATGTCAGTATTGATATCCCTACAGTTGAGTCAGTTCCAGTAGTGAGGGACTATCCAGATGTGTTCCCAGCAGATCTTCCGGGCATGCCTATCACGACCCCAAATTATCCCTCCGTAAGGTGTCGTGATGGTACCTAGTCTTTACGACTAGGTAAGCCTAATATTGCGAAAACAATAAAAAGAAACACAACATTTTAAAGACAAACAACATATTATAAATAGCCAAGAGTAGTACCACTCGACATATATAAAATAATTTCCCAAGACCCGGAATATCACTAAGTCACAAGCTGCTATAATGTATGTAGCTCTATACAAAAGTCTGAAGATAATAAAGAAAATTTCTAGACGAAGGAGTAGAAGGGGACTCCGAAGATCTGCGGACGCAAGTAGAAATACCTTGAAGTCTCCTAGAATCAGCAACACGCGCTAATCCCAAGGCTGATAGCTCGTACCTGGATCTGCACACGAAACACATGTGCAGGAAAGGGCATGAGTACACCACAATGGTACCCAGTAAGTGCCAAGCCTAACCTCGGTCAAGTAGTGACGAGGTCAGCTTAAGGCCCTACTGAGTAAATATAGTAATTTAAACAGTAAAAGATATAAGTAAATTTTATGATAACACAGTTAAAAAGGGAGCCCTCGGCTCAGAACAAGGTAAACACAGTGGAGAATCTCTCGGGATATCGTCCTGTAGTATCAAATGAATATGCAGTACATGGGGGATCTCCCAGAATACGTCCGTAGTCCCAAAGTAAATATGCAGTGCTGGGGGATCTCTCAGAATACGTCCGTAGTCCCAATTTAAATATGCAGTACAGGGGTATCTCCCGGAATACGTCCGTAATCCCAATTTAAATATGCAGTACATGGGGATCTCCCAAAATACGTCCATAGTCCCAATTTAAATATGCAGTACAAGGGGATCTCCCGGAATACGTCCGTAGTCCCAATTTAAATATGCAATGCAGGATGAAATGGCAGGTATGGCATCGAGTTATACAGTTTATACTGGATACAAATAAGGCAAATAAGGACTTCACTAAACATGACGCACAGAATGTCAATTAGGCAGTTAAAACACGTAAGCATGCTTCTCTAGTCTAAGTTTCATAATTAAACGCATTAGTGCAATTTAATAAGAAAAAAAAACAATTTATGATTTAGAAAGGAAAAACGGGATTGTTTTTGCAATAATAGCCCGTGTAAGTACTCGTCACCTCACGTACACGGCGCCCACACACCAAATAATATCAAGATATCCTAAGGGGGAAGTCCCCAACACAGGGTTAGACAAGCCACTTACCTCGAACCGCTCAAATCAACTTGATATCACGTTCTTGACATGAGTATCCGACTCCAAATGGCCCGAATCTATTCAAAAAAGTACAATAACATCAATACGCGCTAATGGAATGTATCCCACAAGAAAACTACAAACATTAGGCCAAAAACCCGAAATTGGCTCAAACACGGCCCCCGGGGCCCACGTCTCGAAACCCGACAAAATTCAAGAAACTAGAAAGCTCATTCACTCATGAGTCTAACCATATCAAATTTACTAAAATCGGACACCAAATGGTCCTCCAATCCACAATTCAAACTCCCAAATCCCTAGTCTCCAACTTCCAATTTCCACCTTAAATACACATTAACTAGGTGGGAAAATACATGGCAAGGCAAGATTATTGACCAAAAATAAGCACAAGGAACTTACCTCAAGAAATGCCTCGAAAATGCTCTCAAACATCGCCCTAACCCGAGTTTGCAAAGCCAAAAATGGTAAAAATCGCGAAGCCCTTCGGTTTTAATCACTGCCCAGGTAGTTCCGCACCTGCGGAACTTGGGCTCGCACCTGCGGGTGCGCTTGTGCGGAAAACGTGCACATATGCGCAACTCACTTACCCCCTCTGCCTTCGCACCTGCGATGAAAGGGCCGCATCTTCGCACTCGCGCTTGCGGAGTCCCTTCCGCTTCTGCGCATCTTGCGCATTTGCGAACGTCCATGCGCAATTGCGGGCATCACAGATGCTGAAACTTCCTCGCACCTGCGACCCCAGGCCAACTCTCGATTTCTCGCATCTGCGCTTCCATCTCCGCATGTGCGGCACGCGCACCTACGGTCTCTTTTACGCAAGTGCGAAAACACCAGAACCAGCAAAGTTCAGAAATTCCTCTAAGTCCAAGTTTTCACCCGTTAAGCATCCAAAACACACCCGAGGCCCCCGGGACCTCAACCAAACATACCAAACAATCCTAAAACACCTTACAAATTTAGTCGAGATCTCAAATCCCATCAAACAACACAAAAATCACGAATCACCCTCCAGTTCAATTTTAAAGAACTTGAAACTTTAAAATTCTACAACCGATGTCGAAACCTATCAAATCACGTCCGATTGACCTCGAATTTTGTGCACAAGTCATAATCAACATTACGAACCTACAGCCATTTTTGAAATTGCATTCCGAGCTCGATATCAAAATTTCCACTATTGACCGAAATCGCCGAAAAACTAACTTCCGCCAATTCAAGCCTAAATCTGCTACAGACCCCCCAAACACATTCCGGATGCGCTCCTAACCCCAAAATCACTCAACGGAGCTAACGGAGTTGACAAAATTCTATTTCGGATCCGTCTTCACACAGTTTCGACTATGGTCCAAATCCTAAGGCTTAAGCTCTCATTTGGGGAGTAAGTGTCCCAAAACACTCAGAAACTCAAAACCAATCATCCCGGCAAGTCACAATAGTAGAAAAACATTTGGGGAAAGCAATTAATAGGGGATCGGGGCTATTACTCTCAAAATGACCGGTCGGGTCGTTACATCCTCCCCCTCTTAAAATAATCATTCGTTCTCGAACGAGTATAAAGACATACCTGAAACTGTGAAAAGATGAGGGTACTGGCTGCGCATATCCTGATCGGTCTCCCAAGTCGCTGTCACGCCCCGAACCTAGGAGCGAGACCAGCACCCGGTGCCTCACCTAACCTGGCGTACCAAATTGCGACTAAGGGACTCTGAACATATAATGTCATACTTTGGCCATGGGGCCACCTTGCAAGACAATTTGCGAAGCAAAATATAAAACTGAATGGAAACTAGCGCTAACTAAACATCAATATAAAGCTAGGCCGACAAGGCCGTCATAGCTACTA
>AWOL01S0005818.1:0-15019 GCA_000715115.1 Nicotiana otophora
AAGTCATTATACATGTGTTCATGTTTTGCGTTAGGGCTCGGGCCAGTTACATGAGCATGGTTCGTTTTGACCATTTGGATCTTACAATGTTTCTTGTCGAGACACTGTTTGTCATGAAATAACGAAGTAACTTCCTTTGCATCGTACTTGATAATTGTCGTTGATATGTTTGATGACGATGGTATGCCCACCAGTATTCGAGGTTGATTGTAAGGAGGCCTCGAATACTATTGAATTGTTCCGAGTTAGCACGATCAATGGTTGCCTCATTAAAAAACCTTGTCGAAAAACCCATTTGGGAGAAAACCGGTCTAAGGGAAAAAAGAGTGCAACGTGTGCTTTCAGATCTAAGGCTTCGTGTTGAATAATCCATCTTTGTTCCTGATCGAGTTCATTAATCCTCATCTTTGGTCGAACACCTACATTTGTTATTTTTGAAATATATTTGGGGGNGAGTCGTACCTTAGTAGTAGTATCATTTTAGCCGTTTATCACACCGAGCTCGTAGGATTTCCATTATAGGGCCGTTATTGATTTTTGATCGATCTCTGTTCTCGGTTGGCAACCCTTTTAATAACGGACCTAGAACCCAACTGATCATCTTCGATTCTTATTTTGGATTGATAGCAATTATGCGTATCGGCCCAAGTAATAGCTGGGTACTCGATTAGGTTATGCTTCAGCCGCCATGAAGCCGTCGAGCTTCGTTCGTTTAGTCCTTGAATGAAAGCTTTAACTGCCCAATCGTCTGTGACTGGAGGTAGATCCATTCGTTCCATTTGGAGACGAGATACGAATTCTCTTAGCGTCTCGTTATCCTTTTGTCTTACCTTGAATAGGTCCGACTTCCTGGTCTCGACCTTTATAGCCTCAGCATATGCTTTTACGAAAGAATCTGCAAGAAAAGCAAAAGAATCGATAAAGTTAGACGGTAAATTATGATACCATATCATTGCTCTCTTTGTCAGGGTTTCACCGAATTGTTTCAATAATACAGATTCGATATCATCGTTCTCTAGATCGTTCCCTTTGATGGCACATGTGTAAGAGGTGACATGTTCGTTGGGATCGGTCGTTCCATTATATTTAGGAATATCGGGCATGCGAAACGTTTTGGGGATCAGCTTAGGAGCCGCGCTTGGGGGGAAAGGCTTTTGCACGAATGTTTTTGAATCCAACCCTTTTATCATTGGTGGAGCTCCCGGGATCTGATCGACCCTGGAGTTATATATTTTTACTCTTTTATCGTTGGCTTCGACTCGCTTTGTGAGTTCTTCGAGCAATTTAGCAATTTCGGGAGCAGTCCCCGATTCTTGCTCATTTGACTTCACTATGGCTGGCTCCGTTCTGTGGGTGATTTCTCGAGATGGATTGGGCTCTGGCGTGCTTTGTAGCTGGATTTGGCTCTGCAACTGAGCTATTGCTGCCTGTTGAGCTTGCAACATTTCGAAAATCATACGCAAGCTGACGCCATTTTCCTCGACGTTATGGGTATCTCGAGCTGCAGATCGAGTGCCTCCATGAATGCTATTTTCGGGTTCAGAATGTAGGTTCGCCTCAATGGCCACATGCGAATTGATATCTATCAGCACTTCGATTCGAGCTCCGACGGCATTGACAAGCGGNAGTTATTGTTCTCATCTTGAAGACCGGCTTCGTTGTCGATCGGCGTGGCCATTTGATTGGTAGTTAGTCGTTGCTAATTCGAAATCCAAGATATTTTCGGAAACAAGCGCAAAACACAACAGTGTGTTTTTGCAGATTCGAATCAAATAACCACTGTTATTCTTAGCCCCACGGTGGGCGCCAAACTGTTTACCCCAAAAATTGGATAGAGTTAAATATGTATATGGTTCTAAGGATACGTGATATAACTTGGTACAAATTGTAGAGTGAAATAGAAATATATATATTCATTGACAGATTGAATGAAATATAAGACAGAGAAAAAAGAAATGTTGATGAACAAGGCAAAGTAAATGAGCCCAAAAGTGTTAATCTCCCTAAAGTTGTCTTTTTTTTACCATCTATCCTTTATGCTTACAGGGATCCCCTTTATAGTAGAGGGATCCTACTTTATCTATAAAATATATATAGTGGAGAATCCATGATAAATTATTTTTTTCTCGATTCCTGCCAAGATTCTCTCCCTTAGTGTGGTTGCAACGGCTCTTGTTTGTGAGCTCGATAGCGGTTCGAGCTCGGTATTGGATTGAGCCCTCGGCCTTGGTTCGAGCTCGACTCTGACTTGGAGTCTTGATATTCGGGGTGAGTGTTGGTCGGTCTATGCATCTTCGATAATCTCCGCTTTGCCTCGTAGTTCGATTTGGATATGAGCTCGATAATGATACCGAGCTTGTCGTTGATCGGTCTTAGAGCTCGAAACTCGACAACCTTACTTCGGACCTCGACCCGTCATCACGCAGATACTCTTTGATCGAAGTATTATCACCTCGACCAGTCCGTACGACTGACTTAATCGGTTTTGACCGTACACAAGTTAGTTTTGAGTAATTCTTTTTTTACGATTTGGCTTTTATTTAGGAGTAATTGATTAACGTTCTTAGAGTAGATTGGTAAGACTTCGACGAGTTCTTACAATATGAATGTCACAAAACAATCCAAATTTTCATTTTATAAACTTTTCCTCATTTTTATACAAAAGATAGTTTGAAGTTTCAACTTTCTGTTGGTGTCATTTAGCTTTGAGTTTTCGCAGTTTGTCCCCTTTTCCCTTTCTAATCATTTAATTAATTATTTAAATAAATTTATGTGAATTTATAGGTTTGATACAGTCAACTCATTTCTGTTTAGTGACGAATTAACAATGCTACAAAAAAAAAATAGCAATATTAAAGGGTCATAGGTAAATTAATATTGGGAATAGTGCTTTATTTAAAGTCTAAAAAATCACCGTATTTTATTTTACACCGAAAAAAATATTAAACCATCAGTTCCTTTTTATTTCCATTACTCCAGGTGTTTGTTTAGATTAATATTCTAACCTACCAATTCAATTTATGCATGACCTTAACGCAAATATAAAAGAACGTATATAATCAACATTCATTGTTTTTTTTTTTTTTGGTTGAATAAACGTTGTCAAATACTTTCAATTGAAGATTAAGTCATTGTATGTAAGGTTTTTTTTTTTTTTTCCTGCTTAGGAGTAAACGTTTGAAAATTCAAATGGTTAACATAAAGGGGGGAAAACCTTTGAATAAGGGTTAAAAGAAAGATGTAGAGTTAAAATAGGAGTGCTTATAAAAACACTTTGTTAATTATATTAAGAAAGTTTAACGTACAATCAATTAAATCTAACATACTTAACCATTTGAAACATTTTGGGATAAGAGTCAAACTAAATATTGTACGATTGACATAACGTGTTCATTATAACCACCAATTATTTATATCTTAAACAGTACGAAGAAAGCGAAAAGCTTTGATAGTTCAACAAACATAAGAATATTTATATTTGGATATGCTAGACCCTAGAAGTTATCACACTACTTTCTAAGAACACCTAATTAGATGTTTAATCATCTTGACTTTCTATAATTACCGTTCCAACCCCGACAAGCCGACCTCCATCCCACGAATAAATTCAGCATAAAACCTTTTTTAACAAAATATATTAGGAGCTCATTTCTCGGTATATTTTCCGAGTCTCTTTAAAATAAAAAAATGTCATTTCCACCCCACAATTTAACCTCTTATCTAAAAAGAATTTGGAAGAAAGCAGGACACAATAAAAGTGAAAATTAGTAAGTTTGTAATAAGTATTACTGTATACGGTCGAAACCGATTTCGACCTTCGTACGAATGGTCGAGATGAGAACATAATGGACCGAATAGAGTCTTCATAATATCGAGATGAGATCCGAAGAAGGCACGAACAAGCTTCGAGTTTCAAGGACAGATCAAATATCGAGCTCGAATCCAAATCGAACTATGATGAGAAGCGATGGAATCGAGCTTAAGAGCCAGAGGCCGACCAATACCAGACCCCGAATTAATATCGAGCTCGAGCCCACATCGAGCTCTAAGCCTGGAAACCGACCGATACCAAGTTCGATCAAGATCGAGACAAGAGACAAGAGCTGTTACACCCGCACTAAGAAAGGGAATCTCGGCGAAAATTAGGGAAAATCTGATTTATCATGGGTTCCTCACTGTGTAATTTTTTATTATATCCAAAGTAGGATCCCTCCACTATAAGAAGGATGGTTATTATTCCTGTAAGGGGCTATCAAGTTATTCATACAATGTAACTCAGATACAATACACTCCCATATTGAAGAATTATCCTTTTTAGCTTTATAGATTGGTTTATCTTGCTTAATCCATAAATTATCTTCCTTTCAATTAGGTTTGTATCTTTTCTTTATAGTCAATATTCGATATTCCTACTTACTCTTATGGTTTGTGTCAAGTTATACCACATACCCTTAGAACTACGCACAAATTCAACTCTATCCGTTTTCCAGATAAACAGTTTGGCGCCCACCGTGGGGCTAAGGATAATAGTGGTTATTTGATACGAATCTGCAAAACACACCATTTTACGCTTGTTTTCGGAAGTGTCTTTGATTTCGGATTAGCAACGATAAGCTCTCAATTAAATGGCCTTACCTATCGACAACGAAACTGGCCTTCAAGATGAGAACAACAACTTGACACCCAGGGCCGAAAGGCCGCTTATCGACGCTGTTGGAGCTCGAGTCGAAGCGCCATTAGACGTTAATTCGCATGTGGCCATTGAGGCAAACCTACGTTTTGAACCTGAAAATAGCATTCATGGTGGTACTCGATCTGCAGCTCGAGATACCCATAGCGTTGAGGAAAACGGAATCAACTTGCGTATGATTTTCGAAATGTTGTAAGCTCAACAGACAGCAATAGCTCAGTTGCAGAGTCAAACCCAGATACCGAGCAGGTCGGGGCCCAGTCCACCCCGAGAAATCACCCACATAATGGAACTAGCTATAGTAAGATCAAATGAGCAAGAATCGGGGACTAATCCCGAAATTGCTAAGATACTCGAGGAACTCACTAAACGGATCGAAGCAAACGATCAAAAAATGGAAACATATAACTACAGGGTCGATCAGATCCCCGGGGCACCACCAGTGTTGAAAGGGTTGGATTCCAAACAATTCATGCAAAAGCCTTTTCCACCAAGTGCAGTTCCAAAACCAATCCTCAAAAAATTCTGCATGCCCGAGATTCCTAAATATAATGGAACGACTAACCCCAACAAACACGTCATCTCTTACATATGTGCCATCAAGGGTAACGATTTAGAAGACGATGAAATCAAATCTGTGCTGTTGAAAAAATTCGGAGAGACCCTTTCGAAGGGAGCAATGATTTGGTGTCACAACCTACCACCAAACTCCATCGACTCATTCGCCATGTTAGCAGATTCTTTCGTAAAGGCATACGCATGGGCCATAAAGGTCGCAACAAAGAAATCAGACCTTTTCAAGGTAAGACAAAGGGATAATGAAATGCTGAGGGAATTCGTATCCCGATTTCAAATGGAACGAATGGAAATGCCACCGGTCACAGATGATTGGGCCATTCAAGCTTTCACCCAAGGGTTGGACGAGCGGAGTTTGGTAGCATCACATTGGCTGAAACAAAATTTGATCGAGTATCCGGCTGTAACTTGGGAAGATGTGCATAATCTATATCAATCGAAGATCAGGGTCGAGGACGACCAATTAGGAGCCCCTTCCGGTTCAGTACATCCAAACATGTCGGTAGTTAAAAATCAGAGGGACGTCGATAGGGATCCAAGGTCGAATAGAGACCGATATCAACCATATACCGCAGATCGAAGGAACAATAGTTCAAGATGCAATTCTGCCCAGAACAATCGATGAGTGATCGAGGACATAATTTCGGGGACTTATGAGAAAAAGGGGTTTTGACAAGTATGCCAATCTCACAGAAGCACCTCGGTTATCGGAAAATAACTTTAGCATCGATGCATCAGGAATTGTGTTGTCAATCAGAAGGATCAAAGATACTAGTTGGCCCAGACCCATACAAACCGATCTTTCCTAAAGAAACCCAAATTCGATGTGCAAGTATCATGGCACGCATGATCACAAGGCCGAAGATTGCAGGCAATTAAGGGAGGAGGTAGCCCATCTATTCAATGAGGGCCACCTTTAAGAGTTCCTCAGCGATCGAGCCAAGAATTATTTCAGAGAAAAGGATGCCAACAGGAAAAATGAATAGGAGGAACCATAATATGTCATTCATATGATCGTCGGTGGGGTCAACACTCCACAGGGACCCATATTCAAGCGCACTAAGGTATCAATCACTAGGGAAAAACGAGCCCGAGATTATGTGCCCGAAGGCACCTTATCATTCAACAACGAAGAAGCAGAAGGCATTTCTCGGCCCTACAACGAGGCTCTGGTAATTTCTATCTTATTAAATAAAGTTCAAGTCAATCGTGTTTTAGTGGATCCAGGTAGCTCGGTGAATATCATACGATCGAGGGTCGTGGAGCAGCTTGGCCTACAAAATCAAATCGTGCCAGCAGCTCGAGTCTTAAACGACTTCAATATGGCCAGTGAAACAACTAAAGGGGAGATTATTCTACTGGTGAACGTGGCTGGAACCATTCAAGACACCAAGTTCCACGTAATCGAGGGCGACATGAGGTACAATGCCCTGCTCGGAAGGCCTTGGATCCACAATATGAGGGTAGTCCCTTCGACTCTCCACCAAATGATGAAATTCCCAACGTCGGATGGTGTAAAAACAATATACGGGGAGCAGCATGCTGCAAAGGAAATGTTTTCGATCGATGAGGTAACATCGATATCAACACTATCAACCTCGAAAAGGTCAAGTATCGAAGGTAAACAAGAAGTCAAATAGCAATCACAACCACCAGCCTCGACCGAATCAGGGAAGCAGGAGATAGAAGAAGAAGAGGAGGATTTTCTGACCCCACGAACTTTTATTATTCCCAAAGATTCTGACGCCACCAAATCAACTATCGAAGAGCTGGAACAGGTTATATTGATCAAGTACCTGCCCGAGCGAAAGGTCTACCTGGGAACGGGATTAATCCTCGAACTCAGGAAAAAGCTTAATCAATTTCTTATTGTTAACATAGATTGTTTTTCTTGGTCCCATTTAGATAGGACAAGGATCCCGCCGGAGATAACGATGCATCGGCTAAGCCTGAACCCTAGGTTTAAACCGGTAAAGCAAAAGATAAGACCCAGTCAGAGGTAAAACACGCATTCATAAAGGACGAGGTAACTAAACTTCTTAAAATAGGGTCCATTCGGGAGGTGAAATATCCCGAATGGTTAGCCAATGTAGTTGTAGTTCCTAAAAAAGGGAACAAACTTAGAATGTGTGTAGATTATAAGAATTTAAACAAGGTGTGCCCCAAAGATTCTTTTCCACTACTTAACATCGATCGCATGATCGATGCCACGGCCGGCCACGAAATCCTTACTTTTCTCGATGCCTATTCCGGGTACAATAAAATCCAAATGAACCCGGAGGACCGAGAAAAGACTTCATTTATCACCAAGTATGGAACATATTGTCATAATGTAATGCCCTTCGGGCTAAAGAATGCGGGAGCTACTTACCAACGCCTAGTAAATAAAATGTTCGAAGAACAAATAGGTAAATAAATGGAAGTTTATATTGACGACATGCTAGTTAAGTCCCTGGGCGCAGAGAAACATTTGGTTCATTTGCAGGAAACGTTCGAGATTTTAAGAAAATACAACATGAAGCTCAACCCAGAGAAATGTGCTTTTGGGGTCGGGTCGGGCAAGTTCCTTGGCTTCATGGTATCGAATCGGGAGATCGAGATCAACCCCGATAAAATCAAGGCCATCGAAGACATTACCTTCGTGGACAGCCGTGCAGAAGCTAACCGGACGGATAGCTACCTTAGGCTGATTCATTTCAAGGTCGTCGAATCGAATCCACCGATTTTTCTCTCTACTCAAAAAGAAGAATGATTTCTCCTGGACCCCAGAATGCCAACATGCATTAAAGGAATTGAAGCGATACCTATCAAGCCTACCACTGATTCACACTCCGAAGGCAGATGAGAAACTTTACTTGTACTTGGCAGTATTGGAAATATAGGTAAGTGGTGTCCTAGTTCGATAAGATCAAGGTACGTAATTTCCCGTTTATTATGTAAGTCAAACCTTAGGGGAAGCAGAAACTAGATATCCAGACTTAGAGAGATTGGCACTTGCACTGATAAGCGCCTCTAGAAAGTTAAGACCATACTTTAAGTGTCACCCCATATGCGTATTAACCACTTACCCACTTCGTAATATTTTGCACAAACCCGAACTATCGGGCCGATTGGCCAAATGGGCCATCGAACTCAGTGGGTACGATATCGAATATCAACCCCGGACGGCCATCAAGTCTCAAATTTTAGCGGACCTCGTGGCCAATTTCATGCCAACCCTCGTACCCAAAGTTGAAAAGGAACTCTTGTTAAAATGGGGTACATCATCGGGGGTATGGACCCTCTTCACAGACGGCGCTTTGAATGTGCAGAGGTCCGGGCTAGGCATCATTTTGAAGCTGCCCAGAGGTAGCACTATTAGGCAATCTATCAAAACTTCTAGGTTGACTAACAATGAGGCCGAGTACGAGGCCATGATGGCAGGTCTCGATCTAGCTAAAAGCTTGGGAGCAGAAGTCATTGAAGCCAAATGTGACTCTTTACTGGTGGTAAACCAAGTAAACAAGATCTTCGAAATTCGAGAGGACAGAATGCAAAGGTATTTGGACAAACTACAGGTAACTTTGCACCGTTTCAAGGAATGGACTTTATAACATGTACCTCGAGAACAAAACAGTGAGGCCGATGCACTTGCAAATTTAGGGTCATCGGTAGAGGAAGATGAGATCAGCTCGGGGATTATCGTTCAACTCTCGAGATCTGTAATCGAGGAAGGTTATGCCGAGATAAACTCTACAAGCTTGACCTGGGATTGGAGGAATAAATATATTGAATACTCCCATCGGGCCCTAAAGAGTTGAGGACCTTACAAACCAAAGCTGCCCGATTCACATTGGCTGAAGATGGAACATTATACAAAAGGACAATCGACGGACCATTGGCAGTATGCTTATGACCAGGAGACACCGATTATGTTTTATGAGAGGTCCATGAAGGCACTTGTGGGAACCACTCCGTCGCCGAATCACTGATTCACAAAATCATTAGAGCAGGATACTACTGGGATAGCATGAAAAAAGACACTAAGGAGTTTGTTCGAAAATGTAACAAATTTCAAAGGTTTGCACCGATGATCCATCAGCCCGGAGAACAACTTCATTCAGTCCTTTTCCCATGGCCATTTATGAAATGAGGGATGGATATCGTCGGCCCTCTGCCATCGGCCTTGGGTAAAGCTAAGTTCATTTTATTTATGACTGACTATTTCTCTAAATCGGTTGAAAAACAGGCATTCGAGAAAGTGAGAGAGAAAGAGGTGATAGACTTCATCTGGGATCACATCGTATGTTGATTTAGGATATCCACCGAAATAGTGTGACAATGAAAAATAATTTATCGGCAACAAAGTGACAAAATTCCTCGGAAACCACAAAATAAAAAGGATATTATCAATGCCGTATCACCCTGGTGGAAACGGAAAGGCCGAATCAACGAACAAAACGATCATTCAAAACATAAAGAAACGGTTGAACGACGCTAAAGGGAAATGGTGAGAAATTCTACCCGAAGTCCTTTGGGCATATCGAACAACATCAAAGTCCAGTATGGGGGCAACCCCGTTCTCCCTATTATATAGCTTCGAAGCCTTGATTCCAATCGAAGTCGGGGAACCTAGTGCCAGGTTTTGACATACAACAGAAGAGTCAAATCACGAGGCTATTAATACTAGGCTCGAATTATTGGATGAAAAATGAGAAGCCGCTCTCGTCCGATTGGCTTCCCAAAAACAACAGATAGAAAGATGACATAATCGAAGAACCAATCTTTACCATTTTAAAATCGGGGAAGGAAAGTCACCTTCAACACCCGAAATCCAGATAAAGGAAAACTGGGTCCAAACTGGGAAGGACCGTATCAGGTACTTGAAATCGTCGGTAAAGGATCCTACAAGCTCGGTGTTATAAATAGCAAACAACTACCAAGCAACTGGAATGTGTCGTACTTAAAACGATACTACTGCTAAGGTACGACCCTCCCAGTTTATATTTTGAAACTAACCTTTGCAGGAGTTCGACCAGGAACAAGGATGGATTATTCAACACGAAGCCTTAGGTATGAAAGCACGCGTTGCACTCTTTTTTCCTTAGACCACTTTTATACCAAATGGGTTTTTCGGCAAGGTTTTTAATGAGGCAACTATTGATCGTGCTAACTTAGAACAATTCAATAGTATCCGATGCCTCTTTACAATCAACCTCGAATACTGGGGGGCATTACCATAGAATAAATCATGTTCAATACAAGAAAGTTACTTCATGTCAAACAGGGTCTCACAAAAGTTCGAGCAAGCACTCACTCACCATTAAGCCTAAGGGCTACGTCATTTCTAGTTCGAGTAATCACTCACTCGACCATTAAGCCTAAGGGTTAATCTTATTTCGAGTTCGAGCAATCACTCACTCGACTATTAAAAGCCTACGGGCTAAATTACTTCGAGTTCGAGCAATCACTCACTCGACTATTAAAAGCCTATGGGCTACATTACTTCGAATTCAAACAATCACTCACCCGACCACTAAGCCTACGGGCTATATCACTGCGAGTTCGAGCAATCACTCACTCGACTATTAAGCCTAAGGGCTACCCTTACTTCGAGTTCGAGTAATCACTCACTCGACCATTAAGCCTAAGGGCTACGTCATTTCGAGTTCGAGCAATCACTCACTCGACCATTAAGCTTAAGGTCTAACATTACTTTGGGTTGGAGCAATCACTCACTCGACCATTAAGCCTAAGGGCTATGTCATTTCGAGTTCGAGCAATCACTCACTCGACCATTAAGCCTAAGGGCTATGTCATTTCGAGTTCGAGCAATCACTCACTCGACTATTAAAAGCCTAAGGGCTAATATTGTTTCGAGTTCGAGCAATTACTCACTCGACTATTAAAAGCCTACTACGCCTACGGGCTACTCTTATTTCGAGTTCGAGCAATCACTCACTCAACTACTAAGCCTAAGAGACTACGGACTACATTACTTCGAGTTCGAGCAATCACTCACTCGATTATAAAGACTTCAAGATCCGGCTTCGATCAAATTGCCTAAAGCCTCGAACTTATGAAAACTTTCATAAGGCATGAATGAAACAGAATTTTCATAAGGCATGACTGAAACCAAGTTCTCACAAGGCAGAAAATAAAACAAAGACAAGTCGGGAAAGGTAAAGGTCTTTATATACATATAAGAGTATTTACAACGTCCGATCAGGACCCTACACAAAAAATCAAAATGGAAAAAACCCTAATTATCTCGGGGGGAAATCTCTTCTCCATTAGGCTCCTCCCCACTCTCAGACCCGCTCTTGCTCTCATCATCATCATCATCGGAGGCTAAGGCTCCAACATCGGTTTCAAGCTCTTTAGCCTTTTTTATCTCTTCGGTAAGATCAAAGCCTCGAGCATGGATCTCCTCAAGGGTGGTTTCCCTCCGAGATTGGCATTTGGCGAGTTGAGAAACCCAATATGCTCGAGTTTTAGCGGTCTCGACAGCCTCTCTCGCTTGCACCTGGGCAACTTCAGCGTCGGCTCAATAAACGTCCACATATGCATCTGCATCGGCCTTTGTTTTTTCGGCCTTGGCGAGTTCAGAAGCCAACCGAGCCTCGAGATCCTCTATTTTCCTTGCTTGAACCGAGCTTTTCTCCTTCAGGCCTTGAAGTTGACCTTCAGTCGATGATAATTGGGCTCGAGCAGCCTCTTTTTCTGCAGCAAGGCGGTCCATACCTTCTTTCTACTCCAAGGACTCTGCCTTTATCAAATCAACCTCCTCACGGAGCTTCCCGATCACCTCAAGCTTCTGCTGCAGCTGTGAGACCGAAATATTAGCCACCGTTCCAGTATCGAGCCCATGGGTTTTTAATATTATTATTTCCTGCTCGGTCTGATCTTGGTGAGCCTTGGCCAACTCAGCTCGGAGGTCCTTGATTTTCTCTTCCCTTTGCCCGAAGAAGAGTCTAAGGGCGTTCCTCTCCTCCGTGACTCGTCGGAGGTCGACCTTGTACCGACGTAGCTCTGTTCGAGACCGAGAACATGCTTCTCGATGAACCACTACGGCCTGCGAAGAAAGAAGTTAGAAAATAAAAACAAACGTGAAGGTGGTACCAACAAAGTGAGTTCAGGCTTAACCGATTCAGAGCCTGCTGCACTTCGTGGAAATGACCCGATGCATCACTAGGGCCGGCAACATCCTCGATACCGGTAAACAGATCACGAAAAAGGCCCTATCCCTCGTGAGACCCGTTTACCTCGAGGCCCCCCAAAGCTTTGGCTTCCCGAATCACCCCTTCGGAAAAAGCAGGGAGAGTTGGCATGTCTCCGATTGCTATTGCCCCAAGCGACTCGCTTGGGGCATTCTCCTCAGTTCGAAGAGCTTCAGGACCGGCCCTTTTAGATATGCCCACTGTTTGTTAACTTCGGTGGGAGGCATCCTCGATCTCTAACAATTAGGGGACTCTGCTCGAATCTTTCTCCGATATCCCCTCACTTCGAGGCGGAGCTCCATAAACTACAATCGATCCAACTGCCTTTGGGGCATCGATGATTTTCTTCACTCGGGCCACCAGTATGGAGCCATCATTTTCTTCTTCTTCTTCTTCTTCTTCTTCTTCTTCTTCTTCTTCTTCTTCTTCTTCTTCTTCTTCTTCTTCTTCTTCTTCTTCTTCTTCTCTCAGATGCCGAATAGATTCTTCGGTCAGAGGGATAATTTTCCTCCTCGGCTTACGAGTCATCCTTGTCTTGGGTTCTGGAACCTCGGAAGTGGAGGCCCTTTTTCTCTTATTGCCCTTCGTCGGTTTCGGAACCGGGGCCGAAGTCTCTTCCTCACCAGACGGGGGCCTCATAACCGCATATTTGCCCAAACCTATGCACAAGAAAATTGGTTAAGTATATGGAAAACATGCTGTTCGAACCATCAAAGACATGAGAAAGAGGCTTACCATGATTTTTGGCCTCCCATCGGCCTTTTGATAAATCATGCCACGAGCGCTCGACGTATGTAGAGGTCGAAGCCAGGGCCTGTACGCAGCTCTTAAGGTCGGGAACAACACCAGGCATCCAAGCAATCGCTATATCACAAAACATATATCGGTGAGAAAGAAACGAAGGAGCAAAGCGATCAGAGCTAACAGTCGAATATACTTACGCTTCATGTTCCACTCCTCAGGGAATGGCATCTTCTCGGCCGGGACCAGATCGGAGGTCTTCACTCGAACAAACCTGCCCATCCAACCCCGGTCCTTGTCCTCGTCAATACTCTAGAACATCACTTTGTTAATGTGCCGCTGGAGTTTTATTAACCCACCTCGATAGAGGCGGGGGGATGTACAGTCTAATAAGATGGTCAAGGGGGAAAGGCATCCCCTCGATTTTGTTCACGAAGAAGCGGATCAGAATAACGATCCGCCAAAAAGAAGGATGGATTTGGCCTAGGGTTATTTGGTATTGGCGGCAAAAATAGATAAAGACAGGGTCAAGGGGGCCCAATGTCAAAGGGTAAGTATACACACTTAAAAACCCTTTCACATAAGTAGTGATATCTTCTTCGGGAGCCGGGATTGTCACTTCTATTTTCTCCCAGTTATAATCTTTCCTCAGCTGCTCGAGGTGTCCCTTAGTTATCGAGCACATATACCTCGATACTGGTTCACATCGACCAGGAACCGACGAGGCTTTACTGACCTTAAAATTGGAGGTAAGAACATACGCCCCGGGAACACACTCCTCAGGCCGTGGCTCCACCGGTGGTTTGTCGACGACAGGCTATGAAGAAGAAGTGTTTTCTTTTTGAGGAACGGTTCTAAATGTTTTCGCCAATTTGGATTTAGAGATCGAAAATAGAAGGAGATGACCAAGATGTGGTGTTTTAAGAAAGATTTTTGCAGTAAAAATCAAAGACTTACAGATGAACTCAGAAGGTGCGAGAAAGAACTTGGAAAATTTGGAAATTGAAGATGTAAAAGTTATAAAAGGTAAAAGAATAGGGGCTATTTATAGATTGAGCAATGGCGGTTCAATATCAATAGTGGCCGACCATCGTCTGACACGCATTAAATACCTTGGTAAACTGAACCGACGGGATAGCTATCGCGTACGTCATGGTCGGGCTCGATGCAAACGTCAGTGTATATCTAATAGCACCATTGAAAAATCACATCGTTTCTCGCCACATTCTTCCCGAGAAACGAGAGGACTATCTGTATACGGTCGAAACCGATTTCGGCCTTCATACGACTGGTCGAGATGAAAACATAATGGACCAAAGAGAGTCTTCATAATATCGAGATGAGATCTGAAGAAGGCACAGACAAGCTTCGAGTTTCAGGGACATATCAAATACCGAGCTCGAAGTCATTATTGAGCTCGAATCCAAATCGAACTATGATGAGAAGCGATGGAATCGAGCTAAAGAGCCAGAGGCCAACCAATACCGGACCCCGAGTTAATATCGAGCTCGAGCCCACATCGAGCTCTAAGCCTGGAAACCGACCGATACCAAGTCCGATCAAGATCGAGCCAAGAGACAAGAGCCGTTACAGCCGCACTAAGAAAGGGAATCTCGGCGGAAATTAGGAAAAAACTGATTTATCATGGGTTCCCCACTATATAATTTTTTATTATATCCAAAGTAGGATCCCTCCACTATAAGAGGGATGGTTATTATTCCTGTAAGGGGCCATCAAATTATTCATACATTGTAACTCAGATACAATACACTCCCATATTGAAGAATTATCCTTTTTAGCTTTATAGATTGGT
>AWOL01S0005819.1:11977-36553 GCA_000715115.1 Nicotiana otophora
ATATGACCATGATAGTATGATGTATAAAGTATATTAAAAATGAGTAGTATTTTAAGTAATTTGAGATAATTCTTAATTATGTGGGTAATTGGTTGATTATTGATTAATGTGAGATTAATTAATTAAGGAATTAGTGATTAATAAATTAAGATTTGGATAAGTCCTAAAGGAGGTCCCAACGTGGTAGCCCATCTTTCCCAATTTAGTGATTCTTAAGCCACACTTCAAAGTGGCAAAATATTGTGAACTAATAACTTAGTCACCTTGCCAAAGTGGGGTCCACCCCTATAACACAAATGCCTCCAAAAATCACTTAAGGAGATGGATTAAGAGATTCAGTAATGGATGGGATTTGGATTCTCAACAATTTCATATGAAGCTTAGTAAGGTGAAATGTTCTAATTCAACAAGAATTCAAGAATTCAATCAAGAATTCAAGGATTCAAGCTCATAGCAAAGTGACATTATTTTGGCAATTCTAAAGAAGCCCGGTATAATCTTTCTCAAAAATATCATACGGATTTTGGCCTACTCCGATCTTGCTGTCACGAATTTTGTCACAATTGTCGTGTGCTAGAAGGGTTGTCCAGAGAACCGGCTCAGGTATGTTAAGGCTAAGCCCTTCCTTCATTTTGCCATGATCTCGTAATTACATGTATTTGATAACGATGTATAAAGAGAAGTTTATACTCCCGAATTTATATATATTATCCTAGTCTCATAAATTATAGTATTCTCCTTATTTGGACTTCATATTTAATTGAGTATTGTCTTCTTCCAGTCAAGAGAGCAAAGAGCCTATATATACAGTATTACAGTATATACATTACCATCGAGCTATAATCGATTGGCAGGCCCCAATTGGGCAACCTCAGATCAGATGGCAAGTTATATACCGAGCCTGCTATGGCCGAGCGCCTATGAGCGAGCCCAGTTGGCCGAGATACAGAGCCTAGTATGGCCGAGCGCCTATGAGCGAGCCTACTACGGCAGAGCAATTATATATATACCGAGACTTATAGGACCGGACAGCTATTTTATTTACTATATTGAGAGAGTTGAGTCAGTATCAGTAGGTAAGCATATCTTCAGATTATCTTTGACTCCCAGTTACTTTCAGTTATTATATTATCAGTTCAATTTCAGCTTTCAATTATTCTGTTACCTTACATACTCGGTACATTATTTTGTACTGACTTCCCTTTCTCTGGGGATGCTACATTTCATACGTGCAGGTTCAGACAGACAGTCGGGTAGACATCCTTAGTAGGTGTTGCCTGAGTTTAGCTTTATCGGTAAGCTTCACGTCCTTCAGAGTTTTCGGGTCTATGAGTTTTGTGAACATCTTGTGTATATATGTATATAGGTTATGAGTAGGTCGGAGCCATGGTTCGATCATGGTACATCCATCAGTAGAGGCTTGTAGACATAACCTGTCAGTTAGTGTAGTATGTTGGGCTTGTAGGCCTTGTATGTTTATTTTGTTGATTTGTCAGCTGTAGTAGTCATGACGGCCTTGCCGTCCCAGCTTTATATTGATGTTTAGTCAGTGTTGGTTTCTATTCTATTTTATATTTTTATTCGCAAATTATATTGCAATGGCCCATGGCCAATGTATGACATTATATGTTCAGAGTGCCTTAGTCGCAAGTTGGTACGCAAGGATAGGTAAGGCACTGGGTGCCGGTCTCGCCCCCTCCCAGGTTCGGGGCATGACACATAGAGTGATTTTGCTCAATTTGGCTTTCTCAAGCCCAAATGAGTATCAAGCTAAATAGTTGATACGAGCATATGTCGGGTTTTTCCTATCTCTAGTTCAAACCCTTTATTTAGGCTATTCAAATACTTAACTAGCCCAATTTCTTGTTAGCCAAGTTTTTTTGGACTAGGTCACTCTTTCTCAAGTAAAGACCAAGTCCAAAAGGCATGAATCAATGTTTGGAACCATTAATTCTAAAATTAAAGTATGAACAAGGCTAAACAAAAAAAACCCAATCATAAACAAGCATTAAATTATATACCCATAAGGTTTACACACTAGGGTTCAGCCACAAACCTAGTAAGTATCTAGCATCTCATAGTAGAAAATGAAGATAACAAAGAAGAAACACTAATAAAAGCCATAATGTAAAATTAAAATGCTAAACTATATTGGTTTTGTCCAAAAATGATCAAGAATTACCCAAAATGGTAAACTACAACGGCTACATCTAAGAAAACATCAAAACTTGACCTAAACAAGTGATTTCCGTCTATTTATAGTGGCCTAAAATTCAATGATGAAAACGCACTTCAGGAGGTTATGCGGCCCCACAATTCCATGTGCGGTCCGCACATTGCTTCAGTCTGCAGGTTGAGAGATTCTACTGCCGCACAATTTGATTTGTGGCTGCACTTCAGCTTCTGCGGTCGCACAAATCATGTGCGGTCTCCACTTCTGGCAAGGCTTCAGTCTTGGTCATTTTGCACACTCTCTGAACTTTATGATTTTTGTCAGTGCGACCATGTTCTGCGGCTGCACAAATTGTGTGCGGTTCGCACTTATCTTCAATCACTTCTGGGCTTCTACATAAGATCTGCGGCCGCAAAGAGAATTATGCGGTCAACACTTTCTTCTACGACCGTAGAAATACTTCTGCGGACTGCACTTCTGGTACGTTGCACTTTTTCTTGCCTTGTGAGCTGGAACACTCCTTTTTGAGTTGGATTTCTTCATTAGAGTCAATATCTCCAATATTCCTGTAATTTGTACACTTTCATTAGTTTTGGCAACATAAATCAACATTTTCGGACTAAAACTAAAGCATGAATGTACTAAAGTGGTCTAAATCCACACTTATCAATATACCACAAACAGGAAGACCATAACCAAGGCACAATCAACCATTCAACACCAAGGACCATCTCGCTCGAATTCCACCCCAAGGTCCAAATAGAACTACATCATATGTGTAAATAGTCAACAGTCTCACAAATCATTATAGCATAGGAGAGTAATACATGGAAAATATCAGAAAAGGAATAAGATCAACTCTAACATATGACACTCCCTCAATAGTAACTGCGCTGAGTAAACAAAGCCAACCCGGTGTATAACACACATTCCCATTAGACCTACCAATGGCCTCTGCGAAGATATTCCTCCAGTATGCCATTGAATTGCTCCGTCTGGCCATCAGATTGCTGATGAAAACTTGAGCTGTGACTCAATTTCGACCCGAGGTACTTAAAGCGTTGGGTCCAAAAGTTGCTAGTGAAGCGTGAGTCACGATCACTAACAATGTCTTTAGGCAGGCCCCAATATTTGACGACATGAGAGAAGAAGAGTCGAGTTGTTTCTTCTATTGATATATATTGTGGGGCTGCTATAAAGGTAGCATACATGGAAAACCGATCCACCACAACCAGGATGGTTGTGAGATCTCCAAACTTAGGAAACGCTTTCCCATGGTCTTTTGGGACAGCTAGTGGTTCCAAGAGTCTTGCTTGCGTCAAGCGATCCGACTTATCCTTCTGGTATACTAGAAAAGTCTTCACATACTAAAAAGCGACGTCATCGGCCATTTTAGGCCAATAATATGCACGGCGAAGCAATGCCATGGTGCGTTATTCACGGGCATGACCGGCCCACAAAGTATCGTGGCATTCCGCCAAATGTTCCCTTCACAGATCTCCTCCTTTAGGAACATAAAATCGGGTTCCTTTCACTTTCAGGAAACCATCTTCTGTGTAGAACTGGCGATTCTTGCCCTGTCCTACCAAATCAACCAAATACTTTGTAGCAGGATCCTTGATGAGTAGGTCATCTATCTGGTCTTTTATGGTGGTGGTTACTTTGCCCCCATTTAGGTGGCGAGTAGGTGCATCGAGGCTAGATCAGCCCTCCGAATGAGTGCATCAGCAAGATGATTAGTCTTCCCACTTCGGTACTCCTGGTTAAAGTGAAATTCCTCTAGGAGTTCCTGCCACCTGGCCTGTCGACCATTCAACTTTGGTTGGGTCATGAAATGGCTAATAGCTATGTTGTCTTTCCTGACCACGAACGAGGCTCCCAGTAGATAATGCCTCCAGAGGCATAAGAAATGAATGATAGCCAATAATTCTTTCTTGTGGGTGGCATAACATCGCTCTGCATCCTTCATTTTCTAGCTCTCGTATGCTATGGGATGCCCATCATGTAGCAAGACTCCACCAAGGGCATAGTCGGAGGCATCCATTTGTACCTCGAATGGCTTGGCCAAATCAGGGAGGGCCAAGACGGGGCTACTAGACATAGCCGTTTTCAATGCGTTGAAGTCCTCTGCTTGCCTAGGTCCCCAATCCTAGGGTGTGGCCTTCTTGAGCAGTTCCATCAGCGGTACTGCAATGAGGGAGTAATTATTCACAAATCGCCAATAGAAGTTGTATAGGCTAAGGAACGACCTCAAGGCATTGATATCCTTAGGCGGCAACCAATCTGTGATGGGCTGAATCTTTTGTTGGTCCATCTTGATCCACCCTTCCTCAATGACATGTCCGAGAAAATCAATTTATTTCTGAGCAAAAGAGCACTTCGATAGCTTTGCATATAATTCGTGCTCCCGCAATCGGGCTAGGACCTTCCGCAAGTGCTCTAGGTGTTCTTCTAATGTCTGGCTATATACCACAATGTCATCCAAGTAGACCACCACGAATTCATCAATGTATTCTCGGAAGACTTGGTTCATTAGGGAGAAAAACATGGTTGGCGCATTAGTCAAACCAAATGGCATAACCAGGAAGTCGTACAACCCATATCTTGTCACACATGTCGTCTTGTGTTCATCGCCCTCTGCAATCCAAACTTGACAATAACCTGTCATCAGGTGTATTTTGGTAAACACCATCGCACCGCCCAGTCTATCGAACAAGTCTGCCATTAGCGGAATAGGGTACTTGTTTAGAGCCCGATAATCCACACAAAGTCATAAACTAACATCATGTTTCTTTTGGAATAGAACATGGGACCCGTATGAGGACTTGGAGGGTACGATGATCCCTGTGTCTAGCATTTCGATCAATGTCTCCGAAGTTCGATGAGTTCTTTTTGTGACATTCTATACGGTGCCCGGGCAGGTGGCTTTGCACCCGGCACCAACTCAATCTGATGGTCCACAATTCGCCTAGGCGGGAGACGCTTTGGCATGTCTTGTGGCATTTTGTCTTCAAATTCCAATAGCATATCCTTCACGGGTGCAAGAATGGGACCCAAGGAGCATTCTATATCTTCAATGCAGAGGGTAGCCAGGAACATAGGTTCATGTCGTTTGACACCCTTCTTCAACTGTAAGGCCGAGATGTTCTCAGCGGCCATCTTCATGGGCATACACGGGATAATGCAGGGCTTGGCCCCATTTGTTCCCATCATCATTAGCATGTCCGCATACGGTACGAGTATGGTGTTGGTTTGCCGCAGGAATTCCAACCCCACTATCAACTCGAAGTCATCTATGATCACCACGTGCATGGTGAATTTTTCATTCATAAGGGCCAAGCTTCACTGTTACTTCTTTGGCTATTCCACCCACTGGCTGAGGGGGTGAGTTGATAGTGTTGACACGACCTCTGCCTTTTCCTAAAACTAGGCTGAGGCGCTCCACCTGAGTCGAGGCTAAGTAGTTGTAGGTAGTAGCCATGTCTATCATCGCCCGAATGGGCTTGCTGTTTACCTTCATATCGATGAACATTAACGTCCTCTCGTGCCTAAGATGAGTCCTCTCATTCACCTTCTTTTCCCTTTTCTTTGCAATTGGGCAGGGGTCCTTCTTCTTACTGATACCAGCACTCGTTCCCGCCAAGGACTCAGAAATAGAGCCAACAATTGCACTGAATGCACCTACTGGTTCAGTCTAGTCTGCATCATCTATGTCGTCATTCATCCCATCATCAAAATCTTGATGGGCGTTCATCTGTGCATGTGGGCATTCATTATTCCAATGTGGTTCGCCACAATGATGACATCCTGAGGGGGTTTTCCTCCCCCGATCGTTGTTGTTAGATGCAGTGCTAGTACTGCCTGAGGAGGGAGCCTTAGATTTTGTTGCACTCCGGTCTCCTCCACTTCTGCTAGGACCACCAGTGTTTGGCTGGATCCCTTTGTATCTTCCTCGGATAGGCTGTTGAGTCCTATCTTCCGGGCTTCCACTTGATAATCCCCAAGGCATTCTGCTACTTGGATCACCTTAGGTAACGTGTCTACCTTTTGTCTTTGCAACTCCATACGGGCATAAGGTCTCAACCCGTCCAGGAAGGTGAAGAGTTTTTCTTTGTCCCCCACGTCGCGTATGTTCAGCATGAGCGCAGAGAATTCCCGCACGTAATCCCGCACTGATTTGGTTTGGCGGAGCTCCCGTATCTTTCTCCTTGCATTGTACTCAATATTTTCCAGGAAGAACTGTAGGCGTATGGCTGCCTTCAATTCCTCCCATGTCTTGAGAGCATATTCACCATCCTTGATGGCTTCGTATTTCACCCGCCACCAGAGTTTGGCATCACCCTGAAGATACAGGGCAGTAGTTGCTACCTTCTTAGCTTCTTCTAGGCCCCCACGACATCGAAGTATTGTTCAATGTCAAAAATGAAGTTTTCCACTTCTTTGGCATTCCGATCTCCACTGTGTATGGCTTTAGCTTAGGAATGTTCTGTTTTTGTGCCACAGGGGCGAGGTTCACAGCACCCCTGATTTGGTTTCCGCCTCCTCGAAGCAGTCCTTATAAAGAAGCATTGACAACGTTGAGCTGTCCTGTCAAGTTGTCTATAGTTTGTTGCATGGCAGTCACCCTATCTGCCTCTTGTGCCCTATGGGCTAAATCCTCAGCACGCTCTATTGGAGGACCTCAAATTTACCTAAACTTTCAGCTGCCTCTGTGGCTGCCATTTGCCTGTCTCCTTTAGAGTCGCAACTGATGTTTTCTATGTCAACTTCGGCTTGGAGTAGTCTGTGGTCCAGGTCGTCCAACCTTTGCACTAGGCTGGTCTTGAGGTCAGGCACCATTTCAACGATGGGTAGTAATACGTCAACCGTCTCCTCAAGGATCGCGATGCAATCCCCATGATTCACCATGGTCAAAAATGGTGGTATTGTAATGTAATCGCCATGATTCACCATGTAAGTTTGATTGCTTGATCCCCCTTAATAATGCTTAAAACAAGCTGTAGAAGCACACTTAAAAAGATGCAATAAAACTACTCTATATTTACAATAAAAAGTACTTAGTACGTTGGCACCAACTTTGTCTTTAGCATCAGGGTCTGCGTGCGAGGCATTGTCTACACGCGCAGCGCTGTTGGCATCTACCTATGGCTAGGCGCTGGTGATGGCTAGTGGTGGGGCGACAGAGGCACATGCGCGCTTGTCACTTGGAACTGCCAAGACCACGGGGCCGACCGTGGTGCTCGGCATTGGGAGGTTGGCCAGGACACCACAGGGCGCGTCCAAGAGGTCATGGGGCATGGCTGGAAAGCCACCCATGACAGTACTAACGTCTCTTTTGTCGGTGGCGCTGCATCTTCAATAGGTGCAGGTGGTTCATCAGTGGGCAACTTTGGTCCTCGTTAGCCGTTACTTCCTATTCAGCATGTTTTAGTGAGCCCTACTCTATTTAGGGCCTGATGTCATTTGATGTTCTACTTTGTATTTTGAGGTATAGCTGGGGCCTTTTTGCCGGCATTTCCATATTACTCTTTTCTTGTACTTAAAGTCTCTGTAGAAATGTTGTGGGTGGTTTTTGATGTTGGGAATTAAACTATAAGTGCTGGTATTTGGCAAATATGTTTTCATTACATCTATAAACTCGTAATATTTTGGAAGTTATGAATGAAGCAGCTAATGAAAATGAAATTTGAGTTGTTAATGAAATCGTTTTAATGTTTGATTAATGGAGTGCATCTCCTCTTTATTGATGGTTGAGTTTGGGTAGAAGGAAATCTAACAGGCTTGCTCGGTCGGGTTTACTCGGTTGAGTGCCGGGAGCGCTCCTTGAGTTTGGGGCATGACAGATTTGGACTTTGTTTTGAAAACTAAACATATATTTGGGCTCATGGGGTAATGGGTAGTCAACATCTACCCTTCGACTCAGGCTTTGACCAGCGGGGCCTGGGGTGACTTTTGTTGACTTTTTAGGAATTTAGTAAAGATTGCAACTTTATTATTCGAAATTGATTACTTTTGGATTATTTTATATTGTTGAGTCGCTTTTGGCTAGATTTGAGCCGAACGGAGATGCATTGTAAACGAAAAACATTTTTTGAGTATTGATGTGTCTAAATTGAGGTAAGTATCTTCTCTAACCTTGTAGGGGGGAATTGTAACTTAGGATTTTGTCGTAATATCATATTATGTCATGTGAGTTACGTGTACACGAGGTGCCGATTGTCTACACGGGCGTGTGTGATTTATGGCTAGATGAAACCTTAGGTTATTAATATGCCTTGAATTGACATGAGTATTGATTTTGTTGTTTTGTGATATTGTGGAACATGTGGACATGTTGTGTGGGTTGATTGATGTTGTGTGGAGTATAAGGGTGGCGAGATGCGCATGTGGTGACATAAGGGAGGCATTTCGTTGTGATGCACATGCGGCGAGATAAGGGTGGATCAAGTATATTCAAACCATCCCACCAGAGACTGACACCATCTCCCATACAAGGCCCCATACGGAGCCATTTGAATACTCGATTGGTAGTTGTTATTTTAGGCAAACTCCGCAAACGGCAAAAACTAATCCCAATAACCCCCGAACTCCATAACATAGGCACGAAGCATATCCTCCAATATATGAATAGTTGATGATGTCCAAATCCACTACTAAAAGGTAAATGGACACGATCTCATGCAATATAATTTACCTAACTATGAGTCGGGGTCGGATCCCACAAAAAACAATATGTAGGAGATTAGGTGTGTAAGAGAATTACCACTTATTATGCTAAGCCAAACACTTAAAATGGTTTTGGGAATATTTATGTCTAAATGCGAAAATGTAATTTAACCTAGAAAGAAAGTAAAATGACAAATAGATACAAGCATGGACGCAATGAGAATTACACTCAAGTAACGATCCAATGTATTTCACGATTTTACAAATATGAGCGAGTTTATGTTAATTAGCCTGGGGTAATAATTCTATGTTAGCTTCTTCCAAAGACTAACAACGCTTCCCCTAGGGATAGGATTGAACTACTTGTAGCCATATTCGGGTGAGCTTAATCTCTTAGTTAAATTATTCCGAATTTAATCCGAATAACACCCGGGGACCTCGAGACCCCTTCCTAATATATCAAAATGTTCCAAAACACATAACGTACCTACCTGTCATGCCCCAAAATTGGGGAGCTTGACCGGCGCTCCACCGACTGAACCCGACGGAGCAAGCCTGTTAGATTTATTTCTACCCAAACTCATCCATAAATGGAGATAATACATATTTTTGCTAATTAGCCAATAAGCTGATCATGCCTACAATACCAATTAATTATAAATAGTTTCATCATTTTAAAGTCTCAAATTTCACACATATGTTTCATAGTCTGAAATAATACCACAACATAACATTGTTTGACCTTCCCATCACCAATATACAACCCACACTATGTCTACGGAACCTCTATAGATAAAGAAGATTAGTCTGATAATGCCGAAAACAAGGCCCGAATATACCTCAAGCACATTACACAAGGAACAAACGATACATGACCCCGAAATGAAGTGGGGCTCACCAAGTCAGCTGGGAAGAGGGTGTACCACTGTCACTGATCAATGTCTCCTGCTGTGGAACCACCTGCATCCATTACAGATGTAGCGCCCCCGGCAAAAGGGATGTTAGTACCGTCGAATAGCAATTGTATGTATAACTAAGCACCTTCTCAATAGAATGAATAATATTATGAGGAGGAACAATCATATAATCAATGGAAGCCGCGAACAATACCAAGACATCAATTTAGAACCACATAAAGTTTCAAGTAAATTTCCATATTTTTAAGTTGGAGCTCCTTAGTACCGATGTATCATTGTTCGCAATACCATTATTTACAATACCAATACCACCGTACTTTTAGCACGGAGTCCGGTCACGACCCGATCGGCTAGGCTATCTCATTAGAGACATCAACCACAATCACAATTTAATTTACAATATGCAATACAATTACCACCATGTGTACGGTATGGCGTCCGATCACGACCCGATCGGCTATGCCGTCTCATTCGAGACATCAACCTTTTTATATAAGTCATTTCATTTCATACTTCTTTCACATCTTTTCATTTTATTGGCACTAGTGGCAGCAATTATAAGATCATTCTTGGTTTGATGCATTGGAAACTAGACTTAAAGAGCTTTAAATTGATAGGTAGATCACCTCTAAGTCTTTAAAGTTTGGTAGCAGCATGCATTTGAAGTAGGATGTTGTGCGAATCGAGACATACTTTTCACTTAATGTATCCAACGTGTTCCACACAAATTTTGCCATTCCCAAAACACCTTAAACACATATTTTCATTTCAAAATGATGTGGTTCTATCCCATGGTCTCCTTTAATACTCGAACACGTTATTCCCAAATACTGTTGACGTACCTTAAAATCTTAAATCATTAGAAAATTTTAATGGGGCCTTACACTACCAGAGGCCAAAAATCACATCAAACAACATTAATGGCGATTCGTACCAAAACAACTCCGATTGACCTCAAATTTTGCACACAATTTATAAATGACATGGCAGACCTATTCCAATTCCCATAATTGGAATCTGACCCCAATATCTATAAAGTTAACTCCCGGTCAAACTTCTCAACATTCAAAACCTTCAACTTTCTAACGTTTGCCAATTCAAGCTGAAACAATATACATACCTCCAAATCACTATCCGGGCTTGTTACTAAGTTCAAAATCACCATTTGGAGCTATTAAAACAATCAGAACTCCATTCCGGAGTCGTCTAAATAAAATTAAAACTACGGTCAACTACTTCAACTTAAACTTCCAACTTTGGGACTAAGTATCCCATTTCACTCTAAAACTCACCCGAACATAAACCAAACACCCCCAAAAAGTCACATAACCATAATACAGCACAAAGAAGAAACTAAATAGGGGATCGAAGCAAAAACACTTAAAACAACAGGCCAGGTCATTACAACGATTACGAGGAGTAAGTCGCAAGCACGTAGAGTGTTCTGGATGGCAGGCGAAATGTACTTTGAGTTCGCGAAGTGTTGTCGCATTTGCAAAGCATTGGATGGGAGTGGTTATAGTGATCACGAGTGGACAGTCACATTCACGTAGAAGGGTGAGATCAGGTTAGGGTAAGTACTGGCTAATCAAATTTGTTTATATTCCATGATTCTATCATTGTTTGTAGCATTTAATTGGTTAATTAAAGTGAAGAAATTGGGGATTTTGGTAAAACATTTCCTAAAGTTAAAATTTAGGATTTTATGGTCATTTTAGGTCGGAATTGAATGAAATTGGTATGGTCAAACTTGCAAGTGAATGGCTGTTCAAAGTTTGTGAGTTTGATTGGATTTCAAGGTGCGATCTCGGGGTTGACTTTTCAGGTTGACTTTTTGATTTTGATAAAGATCGAAGCTCTATTGTTTGAAGTTTTTTTATGCATCATTATTTGATGATATTAAGTTGTTTGTGACTAGATTTGAATTGTTCAGAGGCCGATTCGTATGGGAAGGGATTTTTGAAGTATTGACTCACATGTTTTGAGGTAAGTAATATATCAAATCTTGGATTTGAGGGTAATTAACCCTGGGAACTATGTTACATGAGACATATTGAGGTGACACACATTCTAGGTGAAGAGGATGTGTTTGTGCACCGAAGTGTTCATGATTAGGTATGGTTTTAGACTATTACGAGATTTGGTTTTCTATCGTGCCTTGTTATATCCGTGTCATCTTGACTTGTAAGGTTATTTGATCGATGATTCATGTTAGAAACCACATATAGGCTATGTGTTATTTGTATGAAACATGATAGGGCTTGTTCTTGCTGTTTATGATCTATTTGCCTAAATTGCACTCATAATCTCAGTCACGATGCTATGTCTGTGTATGATATCTTTGTATCAGTACTTTCTTATTTGATTCTTCTGATGTTGTTGGTGCCTCGTATGTGTAACACCTTTTAACTGAGTTTTGTGAGATATGATTATCTGAGACTTGATCAGTTGATGACTGAGCTTGGGCCGTAGAGCCGATTTGGTATTGATTTTGAGGTGACGCGTACGCCATGCTCACATTGGGCTAAGTGTTATTATTTTGTGGTGACACGTGCACTAGGCCCTATTATTTGGACTATGTGATTATAATTAGTGCTTGGGCAGGATCTGCCTCTCCGAAGTCTTACACGCAAGCAGTCGGTGCAGGCATATTGTTTTATATACGTGCTTGATGATGGGCAGTTATGCCAGCACCCGTACAATGCTAAGTGTGATTATTTTCGATGGGTCCATAGAGATATTGTTGAGTTGACATGTATATTTGACATGTACTTTCCTCATGCTAGCTGGTAAATTAAATTTATTATCTGTGTTAGGCTTTAACATTTATATATGGAAAGTATGCCTAAATTCCTGATATGTGAATGAGCTGAACATGATATTATTGAGCTACATGCATACACTATTTTTCCTTTTTATCATGAGTTATTATTTATTATTAATATTGGTATCTGAATGTTTCTTCTTAGCTCGTCAGTACTTTAATACCAAGGTTAGTTTTGTTACTTACTGCATAGGGTTGGTTGTACTCATACTACGCTCTGCACTATGTGTGCAAATCCAGGTACTTCCGGACGAGGTGATCTCTAATGTTTTTGTAACGACCTGATTATTTATTTCGAGTATTGTATCCAGGTTCCACTATTTATTGTCTCATCGTTTTTCATTTGTGGTTACATGACTTGTCAGGGTGTTTGGTTTGGTTCCGGGTGAGTTTCGGAGTGAATTGGGACATTTAGTCCCAAAGTTGGAAGCTTAATTTGAAAGAGTTGACTGGAGATTTACTGTTGTATTAACGACCCTGGAATAGTGTTTTTATGGTTTTGATAGCTTCGTATAGTGATTTTTCACTTAAGCATATGTCCGGATGTGAGTGTGGAAGCCCATAGGTTGTTCTGACTTTAATTGGCGAAAGTTAGAAAGTTGAAGGTTTGGAAGGTTGATAGGTTTGACCGAGAGTTGACTTTATTGATATTTGGCTCGCATTGTGATTTCAGGAAATGGCATAGGTCCATTCTGACATTTGGGACTTGCATGCAAAATTTGAGGTCATTATGAGGTGTTTATGCTTGTTCGCCGTTAGTTTTGAATTTGTAAATGTTCATTAGTTCATTAGGCTTGAATTGGGATACGATTTGTGCTTTTGTTGTTTAATGTGATTTGAGGCTTCGGGTAAGTTTGTATTGTGTTTTAGGATTTGTTAGTGTAATTGGCTGAGGTCCCAAGGGCTTTGGGTAATCGACATGTGTTTGATATATTGGAAATTTTGATTTCTATGCTTCTGGTATCCTTCTTCGTGATCACGAAGAATGGGTCGCGATCACGTAGAGTTTTTGCTAGCACATGGGTTTTTTCACTTCCCATTTGTGAAGAGAAGGATCCACTCATGAAGCCTTGGGNGTGTTTAATGTGATTTAAAGGCTTTGGGTAAGTTTGTATTGTGTTTTAGGATTTGTTAGTGTAATTGGCTGAGGTCCCAAGGGCTTCGGGTAATCGACATTTTTTTGATGTGTTGGAAATTTTGATTTCGATGCTTCTGGTATCCTTCTTCGCGATCACGAAGAATGGGTCGCGATCACGTAGAGTTTTTGCTAGCACATGGGGTTTTTCACTTCCCATTTGTGAAGAGAAGGATCCACTCATGAAGCCTTGGGGTGTTTGTTCATCATGAACAAGAGTGTAGGGCTACGTCAGCATAGAAAGAAGGCACGGTTGTATGGTGGCACGCATTGTTCATCGCGGTCGCGAGGACGGAGCCACGATCACGAAGCCTGAGGACATATTTTCACCACGTTAACATTTGTAGCCTTGTGTTTGCGTAAGAGGTTTAGGGATTTGGCGAGACTTGTTCTTCATGATCTCGAAGTCTTTTCCGCGATAATGGAGAGTTGGTGAAATATAGTACTCTGAATTTTAGTTGTAGAGCTCAATTTTGTGCGATTTTGGAGAGGCTTTTAACGGTTTGGATAGGGGTAAGTGTTTTTGACTCAGAGTTGCCCATTATTCATGATTCCATTATTATTTTTATTATTTAATAAGTGATTTGTGTTGGAGAAATTTGGGGTTTTTTTAAAAGCTTTCCAAATTATAAACTGAGGATTTGAAGGTTGATTTGAGGTCGGAAATGGATAATAGTTTATGGTTGGACTCGTATCGGAATGGGTGCTCAATATTTTTATGTTTGGTCAGGTTTCGAGATGCGGGTCCGGGTTGACTTTTTGAGTTGACTTTTTTTATTTTCATTAAATATTGAATCTTTATTATCCTTTCACAC
This sequence comes from Nicotiana otophora, assembly GCA_000715115.1. Taxonomy (NCBI): domain Eukaryota; kingdom Viridiplantae; phylum Streptophyta; class Magnoliopsida; order Solanales; family Solanaceae; genus Nicotiana; species Nicotiana otophora. The sequence continues at coordinate 26,508 of AWOL01S0005819.1, forward strand.
CCCAAACCCGGGGAGCGCGACAGGTGCTCAACCAAGATAACCCAGCCGAGCAAGCCTATACAATACCTTCTACCAGAACTTACTCATGAATGATAATAAAATCCAATTCATTAATTAATCAGTGGGGAGGATCAAGCAAACAAAAACACCAATTCATTATCAGCAGTTACATCATTTAGAAGCTTCCAAAATACATATTTTTTCATAGTTTAATGTGGAACGTGTGATCAAATTACAACATTACAAGTTTGACTTTCCCCACCCCAACATACCACCCACACTATGTCTACTGAGCCTCTATTAGATAAAAAAGAGTACAATGAAAGTGCAAGCAACAAGGCTCCGGCTATACCTCAAAACATGGTGATAAAATGAACAAAAGATACATGACCCCGAGTAAAGTGGGGCTCACCAAATCAGCTGGAAAAAGAGTGTAGTGCTATCGCAGATCAGTGCCGCTTGCTGTGGAATGTTAGTACTATCGAATAGTACTAATATATATGACTAAACACTCTCTCAATGAAACGAGCAGCAATGCAAGTAAGGACAGTCATAATATCAGTTAAAGCCTTCAACAATTACCAAATTTCATGTTAGAGATAGTATAACTTTTAAATACATTTCCAAATTTTAAGTTGGGAAATCTTTGGTACCGTGTGCGGCTTGGAGTCCGATCACGACCTGATCGGCTAGGCTGTCTCATGCGAGACATAAAACAAATCACAATTTCAATTATAATTTCTAACACAGCCACCGCCATGTGTGCGGCATGGCGTCCGATCACGACCCGATCGGCTAGGTCATTTGATGAGACATATCACCCTTTTCTATCAATCATCATGTTTCATATTTCTTGCACATCTCTTCATTTCATTGGCACTAATGGTCACAATTGTATTATTTCTCTTTCCACATTGGCCGAGTTTCATATTTCACATTTCGCATTACGTGATTCATATTTCATGCACACCTTTTTACTTTCAACCATCATCACGGACTTTCCAACAACAAGGTATTTCTATTGAAGACATTTAAGCATACATTTGAGCAAATAGGAGTCTTAGGCACATCATGATTTCTTACACAATCTTTCATTAGCTTTCATTTGAAACACAATTTGAAACCAAGGCATTTGGATATGCAACCCATACTTTGAACACATTCTCAAATAGTAGTACAACATAACAAGAGCATTTTAATTACATATTGATCACGGATGTCTGTTAGCACCAGCTTATTTGGGTAATCGATTCACAATGAGCAACGCAAGATTTACATAGATATTGTGCCTAAATGTTCCGGAAATCTTAGCACCTTCAATCTATTTTAGCTCAACAATCTACCTACATCCCATGATCAGTCATGTATGCAAAATAAGCCACTCCCATACCTATGAATTATCTTACTAATTGCACATTTATAGTTAAATTTCGAAATTAAGAGATAAGGTGTAGAATCTTACTTCTATGATGAAGACCTAGTGTGCTTCCCTTGTTAATGCTTTCAAGCTTTTGAGTAAGAATTGGGGAATAATTGATTGAGGAACTCTCTCCCTCTCTAGAGCCTTTTCTCTCACTCAAAATATCAAGTTCTCCCTTCAGAAATTGTCCATAGAGTCTAAATAACGAAATGGGGTCAGGTTATGAAAACTTAAAAATGAAGCTCCAAAATAGGATCTGCGGTCACATATGCGACTCCATAATTCTTTTGCGGTCCGCGAAATGGACCTCCGGAACTAGGCTGGTCTGCCGCACTCTACAGCCATTACGCGGTCCCCATACCTGTTATGCGGTCGCATAATGCGTTGCAGAACCTCCCTATGCACAATTTTCATGTTGGTTCTGCGATCGGTGTGCGGCGAGCGAAATAGTTTTGCAGTCGCATAATGGTCCGCAAAATAACATCCAAAAATGGCCCAAATGACTGCCTCACTCTGCGGCCATTTTGTGGCCCGCTTAGTGATTCTGTTGCCGCATAATGGGCCGCAGAAATGCCCTATTCGGCCAAACATTTTCCTTCAACTTCCAAACCATGAGGTCAACTATGAGGTCAACCATGAGATGCGCTAAACGGCAACGAATTCCAAAACCTTCATTTCTTCAACGGTTGGAGCAATCGTGTCTAATGGTTTGAGCAACTGTATCCAATGGTTGGAGCAAAAACTAGAATTTCCAGCAACTTCAACAAAGTTCAAATCGATCTGAACCCCGTCCCAAACTCACCCGAGGCCCTCGGGACCTTTACTAAATATACCAACATGTCTTAAACAACAATATTAACCTAGTCGAGGCCTCAAACCATGTCAAAAATGTCAAAATTATAAATCGTGCCACGAATCGAATTATGAGTTTATGAATTTTCCAAATTCTATAATTGCGCCGAAACGTATCAAATCAATCTGGAATGACTTCAAATTTTGCACATGAGTCATAATGACATAATGGACCTATTTCAGTTTCTGGAATCGAAATATGACCTTGTTATCAACAAAGTCAACCTTCGGCCATCTTATAACTATTTTTAAACTGCAACTTTTCCAATTTTCATCATAATGAGCCGAATTATTCTACGGACTTCCAAATCCAAAATCGGACATACGCCTAAGTCTGAAATCACCATACGAAGCTATTGAAATCATAAAAATTCCATTCCGGAGTTGTTTGCACAAACATCAAACTCTGGTCAACTCTTTTCTTTTAAGCTTCTTAAATGAGAATTATTCTTCCAATTTAATCTCAAATCATCTGAAAACCAAACTCGACCATACATATTACAAAGCTGCTCGGGACCCTAAACATTTGAACGGGACATTAATTTTCAAAACGACAAGTTGGGTCGTTATATTTATCTCACTCATTATTGAGTTATTCTTATTTTAAGTCATTATTACTTATTATGTCAATCATTGTTGAGATTATTCTTCCATTTCATTGTGTTATTATAATTCTTGTGTTGACTTACCTGTCGTACTCCCGTGTTATTGTTGTTGTCGTTCTACTCAGTGTTGTTGAGCCATGGGCTATGTGTGGTTGTGGTATTGGGATTGTTGGTAAGGAAAGGGTGTGGCATATGGGAATATGTGGTGCGAGTTGTTATATTGTGCTATTATATTTTTGGCACAATTGGGATTGTTTAGAGAATTGTCATGGTGTTTGCACGTGAGTTGTTCATGCTATTATTATTATTGATATTTGCACATGCGGTGTGACAAGGTGGGCTATATATGTTTGGTTTGCGCATGTAGCGAGACAAGGTGAGATAATTATTATGCGCATGTGGCGAGATAAGGCGGGCATTTACTTTATTGTTGCGCTCGCGTCGAGACAATGGGGCTATGTTGGGGATGATTTGTGCTGGCCGGGGGGGCATTGCCATTGATAATATTTGTGTGGTGGTATGACTATCTTGTGTGAGTCATACATATCAAGGGCTTTAGTTGTGTTGTTTCCAATGTGATATTAGGTGTCTCTGATCTTACTTGTTCACTCGAGCTATTATAGTACCCTTGCACAACCATACATCGTAATCTGTCACCTATATCAATCCAGAAGTATAATACTTAATGTTCCTTGATCATGTACATGTATTCTTGTATATCTTCTTTCTGTGTGAGGACTGGATTGTTGGCATGTGAGTTGTTTGTGATGATATGAGATATTGTTACTGTTGGCACATGAGTTATTTGTGCGGGTATGAGGTAATTATTATTGGTATTGGCACATGCGTTGCCCGTGCAACGCGTGAGTTATCCGTGCAGTTGTGATTAACAAAGTGGGCACGAGATTCCATGTGATTATGAATCATGATTTGGGGCCCGTGATTTGTGATTATCAGGCATGGTACCTCGGTGTAATTCTTGTATAATCCTTGTGAAATAACGATTGATTATTTGGTTGTCACTGTTTTCCTTAATTGGTTTCACTAGTACTTTAACTGTGTTCTGGTTACCTTGCAGCGTTATCACATGTTTACTCCTTGTTGCTTACTATTGCTCCTACTTTCCATTTGCTTGCGTTATATACTTATTCTTTCCCTGTTTAGCCTTACATTGATATTCGTTCCTCTATTAGCTTTATATTATTACTTGCACAGGTCATTTTGTCTAGTAGGTGTCTCGATTGTTCCTCATCACTATTGCACCGAGGTTAGTCATAATACATACTATGTACCGTTGTGGTGTACTCATGCTACTCTTCTGCACATTTTTATTCAGATCCAGTACATCTGACCGTGTCAGACATTAGTGACTTACCATTTATTTTTAGAGACTTCAAGGTCCACCAGCTCGATGCTCGCAGGCCTCGCATTCATCACCTTCTTTTAGTTGTATTATTGTTTATCTCTTGTTCAAACCAGTATTGTATTTAGAGATTATTAGTGTACTCTCTGTAGAGCTTATGACTCGTTTCCACCAGGTTTTTGGAATTTTTGACAGTTGTACTGTATAGGTTTTATTATGGTAGATTAATAGTTTAATTTGATATCTAATATGTAAATTCTGTTAACTCTCATTGTATGTTAGGCTTACCTAGTCTTAGAGTCCAGGTGCCATCACGACATCCGAAGGTGTGAATTTAGAGTAGTGAGTTGGTGTCAGAGCCCTAGGTTCATAGGTGCTACGAGTCATACAAAAGCTTAGTAGAGACTTGCAGATCAGTACGGAAATATTTGTACTTATCTCCGAGAGGCTATGAAACTATTAGGAACCTTCACTTCTTTCAATCCTATTGTGCGAGTTTTTTGATATCAGAGTTTGATCATTTGTCATGATATTCTCACACAGATGGTGAGGACACAAGCTGCAGTTAGCAATAATGCTACCCCCTGAACCGGTGTTGCTAGAGGATGAGGCATAGTTAGAGGTAAAGGCTAAGGAGGAGCACGTGCTACAAGTAGAGACCCTACCAGAGCAGTACTTGAGGAGCCATTAGTAGCTCCAGCTGGGCACCAGGCACCGGAGGTGCCTGCTGCTAACCCCAGACTTCAGGATACATTAGCGCAGTTCCTGAGCATGTTTGGTGTATTGGCTCTGGTGGGATTGATTACGGTTGCATCAACTACTTCACAGACTAGGGGAGGAGCTCAGATGATAACAACATGATAGTGGTCCAAGAGTTACTAAAGAAAAACAATAAAAGTGTGCGGAAGCTAAAAGAAAATAAAGAAACAAAAACGACAGATAGAATGAATTCAAGAAGTCTATTCTTGAAGTTGAATTCTATCAACAACAATTAGCTAACGAAGAACTAATTGCGGTTGGTAGAGAATTATAAACAAGAGATAGACTCTGAAAACCGACCCTTTAGAATAACAAGAACAACAATAAGCCTAAACTTATCACCTTTCTTGAATACCTAATCTCACAATTTTTGTCGATATTGTCTACCATGATCTTCCTAAAAACAAAGAATATACCTCTTTATATAGAGACGTAGTCACTTAATTCTACCAAAAACAAATAAAGAAAGAAATTCCTAACTACTTCGGACAAAAAGTCCTAACTACTTTGGACAAAATGTACAACTACCATAGGATATGATCTTGAAAGTCCAAAACCAATCTTAGAATTGGAAATCTTGAAGGAAATTTAAAAGCAACTTGGCACCAACTTTCACTCAACTTTTACAACGATTATTATACCCTTATTTGACATTAAGCAAGTCCTTTTTATGTTATAAAAAGGTGACTTCATGTAGGACTTATTGGCCTACAAGTTTGGATATATTTTAGGTGCCAAAATGGTCCAAACGTGGGCTGATTAGGACCTTATTGAAAGGATATCTCTTGGGATTCAATACTCTTCTTCTTGGACATAAACTTGGGCCATAAAACAATTGAAACACTAGCCAATTCATATCCTTGATATTGTCTATCATTTTCTTCCTATAAAAAAAGAATAAACCCATTTATATAGAGAGGGAGTCACTTAATTCTACCCAAACAAAATAATAAAGAAAGCAAATCCTAACTACTTTGGACAAAAAGTCCTAACTACATTGGGCAAAAAGTCCAGCTACCTTAGGATATGATCTTGAAAGTCCAAAACCAATCTTGGAAATCTTAGAAATCTTTGAAAAAGAAATACTGTCCTAACTACTTTGGACAAAATGTCCAACTATCATAGGATATGATCTTGAAAGTCCAAAACCAATCTTAGAATTGGAAATCTTGAAGGAAATTTGCAAGCAACTTGGCACCAACTTTCACTCAACTTCTACCACGACTATTTTACCCTTCTTTGACATCACGTAAGTCCTTGTTATGCTATAAAACGTGACTTCATGTAGGACTTATTGGGCTGCTGGTTTTGACACATTTTAGGTGCCAAAATGGTCCAAAAGTGGGCTGATTAGGACCTTTTTCAAAGAATGTCTCCTGGGATCTAATACTCCTCTTCTTGGACATAAACGTGGGCCATAAATAATTGCAACACATAGACAATTCATATCCTTGATTTTGTCTATCATGATTTTCCTAAAAACAAAGAATATACCCCTTTACATTGAGAGGGAGTCACTTAATTCTACCAAAATAATAAAGAAAAAAAATCCTAACTACTTTGGACAAAAAGTCCTAACTACTTTGGACCAAATGTCCAACTACCTTAGGATATGATCTTGAAAGTCCAAAACAAATCTTTGAAATCATAGAAATCTTTAAAAAAGAAGTAAAATCCTAACTACTTTGGATAAAATGTCCAAGTACCATTGGATATGATCTTGAAAGTCCAAAACCAATCTCGGACTTTGAAATCTTGAAAATCTTGAAGGAAATTTGCAAGCAACTTGTCACCAACTTTCATTCGTCATCTTGCACGACTATTGTACCCTTCTATGACATCATGTAACTCATTTTTATGTTATGAAAACATGACTTCATGTAGGACTTATTGGACTGCAAGTTTGGATACATGTTAGGTGCCAAAATGGTCCAAAGGTTTGGTTGATTATGACCTTCTTCAAAAGATGCCTCTTGGGATCCAATACTCATATTCTTGGACATAACTTTGGGCCATAAAACAATTGTAACTCCGAGCCAATCCATATCCTTTATCCTTGAGCTCTTTCTCCCAATTAACAATTGCTTTATTTGGACTTGAAGTCTAATGACCTTGTTTTGCAACTCTTTAGCTTGACATCTTTTTAAATGCCCTCTTTGAGACTCCTAAGCTTTATCCTTATCCTTGAATAGAGTTGAGATTCATAGGATGCTATAATTCCTCTCTTCTTGAAGAAAATCCGTCCTCGAATTTTGACCTTGCAAGAAAAAGAAAACATGCACTAGTAAATGGCATCCACTAATCTGAAACAATAGTGGAAATAAAACAAGATAGTGACCACGTGTCCATTTAACCTAATTAATCCTAATAGGTGTAAATACTCCCTTATAAAGCATATGGACATCATCATCCCAAAAACATTTATGCCTACCTAGATTAATACCATTAAAACCTCTCTTAGATGCACTATGCAATGGAACTTGCAATTCGATCTTGTCGGTAAGGTAGTCCATAAGCATACATGACAAATAAATTATAAAATATCGACCACACATCCATTTAATATAAGTATCTCTACTATATGTATCATTTAAGACACTTACAAGTATCTCTACAATTACAAATCTCATGGATTCCTCTACCTGAAGGTATATTTTATCGCAAACATCACAACAATCATTCATATCCTATTTACTAGTAGCAAACACTTAGACAAGCTCACAATGAACATGACTTAAAGAATGACTCCCCATCCCACAACAAAAATCACATTCTAGCAATTGATTACATGAAAACTCATTAGCCACTTCAATAAGATAAGAAGAAATGTTTAACTCATTCACAAGTTTCTTCTCATAAAATTCATACCTCTTTCTACCAAGTTAGAATACATAATTATCTATTTCATACACAATTTCAAAAGGAAGCAGATTACTATTGTACTCTAACTTAGATATTACAAATAATGACTTAATGTGCATCAAAATATCATCATCCACAAAAAGTATAAAGTCACCAACATAAGAAATAAGAGTATAATTCATTACCTCCAAAAATACCTTGGGTGCTCTAGAAAGGCCAAGAATGCAAATAAACCAATTATACATGTCGTGCTTGGACTTATTTACCATTGGAACATCACCACATTGTATTGTTTTATGAAATGGCTCCAAATTAGCAACGAGTTTAGGCAACTCCATGTCATAAACCTGTATATAAGAAGCAAAATAGTAAAAAGGTTCAATAATAAAGAATTTAAACCAACTTTTAGCTTCCACCATTCAACAAGAATAGATATCACCAAATTCATGTTGGAATCCAATTGGATCTTTTTCCACAGTCTTTTGCACCTCACTACCCCTTCCGAAAGGTATTTCAATACGTGGCTGCAAAAATTCACAAGAACTAAAATAAGAAAGAGTTAATAGGTTAGGAAGTAAAGAAACTTTTTCCTTTCTTACACTCTCTTTGAATTTTATCACAAGACTAACGTTTTCTTCACCATTAGCCTCTTTTCTCTCACTAAAGAGTTTTTCACTTTCTTCACTCAATCCCACTTGTTTTTCTCTCTCTACCTCATATACTTTTTTATCTCATTGCCTTATCTCTTTTCTTTTCTCTCAAGATCACTCTTTACCTCACTTGACATCCCACTCTTTTCACTCAAGTCAACCTCTCCTTTTTCCTCTCTTGGAATGTCAACATGCACTCCCTTACTCCTCTCATTCTTTTCTATCTCGTATTTTTCCACATTCGCTTTAACAATCTGTTCATCTTCACAAATTTGTGAGTGAGTCAAATGCCCAAGAATGAGTTTCTTCCCATTAACCTCAAAAGAGTATCTTTTTTTTCCATACTATATGAAGCACTTTATCGATATACCATGGCCTTCCCAACAAGATATGAAAACTATTCCTAGGAGTGACATCACACCAAATGACATCCTCATACCTTCCAATAGAGAATGGCAATAATACTCTTGTATCCACCTTTACTCCTTTCAACATGTAGTGTTCAATAAGCTCAACACAAGACAAGTTCAGTTTCTCAACCATATAAGTGCTAATTAAGTTATAACCAAATCTTATTTGAGACATCTTGATATAGATTAGAAGAAATATGTCTCAAATTTGGCTTTTCCTTCTAATGTTCACTTTTCTTGCCTTTTAACACTCAAAGCAACTCTTGGTCGTTAATCTTTAGATTTATTAATAAACCTTACTAGTCACAACCTTAGTGATAAGAATGTGGAGTTAGAAANGCTTGGACTTATTTACCAATGGAACTTCACCACATTGTATTGTTTTATGAAATGGCTCCAAATTAGCAATACTTTTAGGCAACTCCATGTCATAAACCTGTTTATAAGAATGAAAATAGTCAAAAGGTTCAATAACAAAGAATTTAACCCAACTTTTAGCTTCCACCATTCAACAAGAATAGATATCACCAAATTCATGTTGGAATCCAATTGGCTATTTTTCCACAGTCCTTTGCTCCTCACTACCCCTTCCGAAAGGTATTTCAACACGTGGCTACAAAATATCACAAGAACTAAAACAAGAAAGAGTTAATAGGTTAGGAAGTAAAGAAACTTTTTCCTTTCTTACACTCTCTTTGAATTTTATCACAAGACTAACGTTTTCTTCATCATTAGCCTCTTTTCTCTCACTAAAGAGTTTTTCACTTTCTTCACTCAATCCCACTTATTTTTCTCTCTCTACCTCATATACTTTTTTATCTCATTGCCTTATCTCTTTTTTTTTCTCTCAAGATCACTCTTTACCTTACTTGACATCCCACTCTTTTCACTCAAGTCAACCTCTCCTTTTTCCTCTCTTGGAATGTCAACATGCACTCCCTTACACCTCTCATTCTTTTCTATCTCGTATTTTTCCACATTCGCTTTAACAATCTGTTCATCTTCACAAATTTGTGAGTGAGTCAAATGCCCAAGAATGAGTTTCTTCCCATTAACCTCAAAAGAGTATCTATTTTTTCCATACTATATGAAGCACTTTATCGATATACCATGGCCTTCCCAACA
>AWOL01S0005819.1:36971-48735 GCA_000715115.1 Nicotiana otophora
GAGTCAAATGCCCAAGAATGAGTTTCTTCCCATTAACCTCAAAAGAGTATCTATTTTTTCCATACTATATGAAGCACTTTATAGACATACCATGGCCTTCCCAACACTATATGAAAACTATTCTTGGGAGTGAAATCACACCAAATCACATCCTCATACCTTCCAATAGAGAATGGCGGTAACATTCTTTTATCCACCTTTACTCCTTTCAACATGTAGGGTTCAATAAGCTCAACACAAGACAAGTTCAATTTCTCAACCATATAAGTGATAATTAAGTTATAACCAAATCTTATTTGAGACATCTTGATATAGATTAGAAGAAATATGTCTCAAATTTGGCTTTTCCTTCTAATGTTCACTTTTCTTGCCTTTTAACACTCAAAGCAACTCTTGGTCATTAATCTTTAGATTTATTAATAAACCTTACTAGTCACAACCTTAGTGATAAGAATGTGGAGTTAGAAAAAAGAAAAGAAAAGTGAAGGACAAAACCTAGGAAGAATAGGAATTGGTTAGTAGAAGAAAAAAATGAAAGAATTTAAGAAACCCAAAACCCACTAGAATAAGGAAAGAAGTTACCTTAATCTTCAAGAACTAGGATCCCCTCTTCTTGCTTGCTTTCTTGACTTGGAAACCAAATAATACTTGAATTTTGAAAATAAAAATGAGCAATGACACTTCTTTGTTTTTGGGCTGATTTTCGTTTTTTCATACAAGAACTTTCCAAGATTATGAAAATTGAAATCTTGATTAGCCTATGCTCTGATACCACTTAAAAACAACATGATAGGGGTCCAAGAGTTACTAAAGAAAAACAAGAAAAACGTGCGGAAGCTAAAAAAAACAAATAAAGAAATGAAAAAACGGAAATTAAAAATAGATTGAATTCGAGAAGAGTTTCTTGAGTGAAAGAAGTTTATTCTTGAATTTGAATCCTAGCAACAACGGTTAGCTAACGAAGAACTAATCTCCTTTGGTAGAGAATTAAAAACGAGAGAGAGATTGTGAGACACAACCCTTTATAATAACAAGAACAACAATAAGCATAAACTTATCACCTTTCTTGAATACCTAGAAGTGATCTAAGATTTCGAAAAGGGTTTAATCTTACCACCTTAAGTTGATTCTTGATGGTTGAAGAATAAATCCAAGAGTAGCCACACACAAGAGTACAAGAAAAATCTCACAATTTTTGTTGATATTGTCTATCATGATCTTCCTAAAAACAAAGAATAAACCACTTTATATAGAGAGGGATTCAATTAATTCTGCCTAAACAATAAAGAAACAAAATCCTAACTACTTTAGATAGAAAGTCCTAACTAATTTGGACAAAATGTCCAAGTACCTTAGGATATGATGTTGAAAGTCAAAAACCACTATTGGAAATCCTATAAATCTTTGAAAAAGAAAGAAAGTCCTAACTACGTTGGAAAAAATGTCCAACCACCATAGGGTATGATTTTCAAAGTCCAAAACCAATCTTGGACTTGGAAATCTTGAAATGCTTGAAGGAAATTTGCAAGGAACATTGAACCAACATGCACTCAACTTCTAGCACGACTATTGTACCCTTATTTGACATAAAGTAAGTCCTTTATATGTTATAAAAATGTGACTTCATGTAGGACTTATTGTGCTCCAAGTTTTGACACATTTTAGGTTCCAACATGGTCCAAAAGTGGGATGATTAGGACCTTCTTCAAAGGATGTCTCTTGGGATCCATTACTCCTCTTCTTGGACATAAATCTGGGCCATAAAATAATTGTAACACCTAGAAAATTCATATCCTTTATACTTGAGCTCTTTCTCTCAATTAACAACTTCTTATTTGCACTTGGAGTCTAATGACCCTGTTTTGCAACTCTTTAGCTTGACATCTTGTTAAAGGCCCTCTTTGAGATTCCTAAGCTTTATCCTTGTCCTTGAATAGAGTTGAGCTTCCTAGGATGCTATCATCATACCCCCGCCGCCCACACTTCATAGTAGCGAGTTCGTGTTGATCAGGTTCGAGAGTTATGCCAGCATAACTTATTAATTAGGTTTAGCATACGCTTCGCATAGAGGCATCTAAGGAGGAGCAACCAATATTTGAGAGGTTCAAGAAGTATCACCCTCTTACTTACGATGGTGCACTTACTGAGGATGCACATGGTTTTCTAGACACGTGCTCTCATATTCTGCACACCATGGGTATTGTGGATATGAGCGAAGTCGCCTTTACTACATTGTAGCTGTTAGGAGTAACATATATGAGGTGGCAGGCTTACGAGGAGGGTAATCTAGCTGATGTAGCCCCACTCACTTGGGCTCAATTTTTAGAGATGTGTTTTTAGAGAGTTTGTTCCCCGTACCCTTCGGGATGCATGGCGCATAGTGTTTGAGCAGCTGCGTTAGGGGACTATGTCAGTGTTAGAGTACTCCCTCATATTCAGTGAGTTGTCCCAACATGCGCCTGCTTTGGTTGCTACAGTCAGAGATCGATTCTGCAGATTCAATGAAGGACTCAGTTATGGTATTAGATTTAGCATGACTTGAGAGTTGGATACGGATACTCTATTTCAGCAAGTTGTAGAGATCGCTCGAAGGTTGAAGGGTATGTGGGGCCAAGAGAGGCAGGACATGGAGTCTAAGAGGTCTTGTGGATCGGGAGGATCTACTGATCCCTATTTTGGAGGTAGGGCGAATCATGGTAGAGGTTCTGTGGGTAAGCTAGTTCAATCTGCACTTTAGGTTTGACGTGGTTCTATAGATATCCATGGGTCTTGGAGTACCCGTTTAGGACAGCTTCCACATCCACATCAGCGGACAGGTTACTTTAAGTTTGGGGATACTAGGCACATGGTGAGGGACTATCCCATACTTTATACTAGTGTACCATAATAGAGTATTCAGGCGGGTAAAGTTCGTCCTAGAGGGGGAGGCAAGGCCCATTGTTATGTTTTTCCTGGTTGGACTTAGAGTGGTTAATTAGATGATGTCGTTACATGTATTGTTTTGGTTGGTTATAGAGACACATTAGTATTATTCGGTCTGGTTCCATCTATTGGTAAGATTCATCCTACCTTGTTTCATGTATGGATGTGTTTCGTGATTCTTGTACTTTATTTATGTGTTGGCACCTGTTGAGATATTCTATAATGGTAGCCCGTGTCTGTAATTTTAGATTGTCCACTATTGAGATCTAAGAGAGTAGGATGAACTTTCTGTTACTTAATATGGTAGGTTTTGATGTGATTTCTGGATGGTTTGGCTACGACTTGTGATTTAGGTGCCCAATAAGAATGGGGAGTCAGTTACGTGTTGTGAGTTTGTTCCATCGAATTTAGTGTGAAAGGTTTCAGCTAATATGATGTGTATTCTACTTGTGATTCAGAACTGAGGATGGGATCCTCGTGTTTTTGTGTGGGTCGGTATGTTTGGATTGGGATAACTGCCGCGGTTGAGTTATGTTAGGATGAAGATCCTTTGTGATTAGTTCGTATGTTTTGTTTCTCCCTTGTGGAATGGATTCGTAGTATGGTATTGATAGGGAGTTGTGCATGTCAGATTTGTTGGGTAGCTCTCACATGTGTCTTTCTTTCCATATTTAGTTGTATTCGAGTTGTGATGGTTCTGTACGGATTGCATTGAATGTGTCTAGGCGGCGTGTGGTGTCTATAGCGACCCGACCGGTCATTTTGAGTATTGCAGCCCCGTTTCCCCATTTACAACTTATTCTGTGTTCAATTATAATTATGTGACTTGTTGGGGACGTTTCAGAATGAATTAGAACACTTAGTACCAATATTTAAAGCTTAGGTAAAAATAATTGACAGAATGATGAATTATGTGTAAACGACACCAGAATGGAATTTTGATGGTTCCAATAGCTATGTATGGTGAATTCAGACTTAGGAGTATGTCCGAATATTTATTCAGAGGTCCATAGTCAAACTTGGCTTGAAATGGTGAAAATAGAAAATTTAAGTTTGGAAGTTTGACCGGGGAGTTGACTGTCACGCCCCAAACTCGGGGAGTGCGACCGGCGCTCAACCGAGTGAACCCGGCCGAGCAAGCCTGTTAGATTTCCTTCTACCCAAACTCATCCATGAATAAATAGGGGATGNTCAATCCACTAATCAAGCTATAAAAAGATTTCATTAACAACTCCCATTTCAGTTCCATTAGCACCTTCATTCATAATTTCCAAATTATTACAAGTTTATGGATATAATGAAAAATATGTTTGCCAAATACCAACATTTCTAGTTCAATTCCCCATATCAAACACAACCAACAACTTGTCTACAGAGCCTCTAAGTACGACATAAGAGTAGTATGGAAGTGTCGTCAACAAGGCCGCGGCTATACCTTAAAGGGCAATGTACAACTCCAATGACATCAGGCCCGGAATAGAGTAGGGCTCACCAAAACCTGTTGAATAGAGAGTGACTGCTAACGAGGACCAAAGTTGCCCGCTGATGAACCACCTGCATCCATTGAAGATGCAGCGCCCCCGACAAAAGGTACATTAGTACATATGGAATACTACTATTATGTAAAGTTAATTGTCCTCTTTCCAAATAGAATACCAACATAAAAGGGAAAACCATGTAAACAACAATAAACAATCAATGATATCCAATTTCCAAGTTAAAACATATTAATTTCTAAAATACGAAGAAAATATTATTTTTGGTTGGGACATCTTAAGCACTTGTATACCACTGCTCACAATATCACCGTTCACAATACCAATGTTCACAATACGAATATTCACAATACCAATACCACTGTACTTTTAGCACGGAGTCCGATTACGACATGATCGGCTAGGCCATCTCATTAGAGAAATCAACCACAATCACAATTTCAATTATAATTTCCAGCACAATCACCACCATGTGTGTGGCATGGTGTCCGATCACGACCAGATCGGCTAGGCCATCTCATTAGAGACATCAACCACCATCACTCTCAATATCAATACCATCGTACTTTTAGCACGGAGTTCGATTACGACCTGATCGGATAGGCCATCTCATTAGAGAAATCAACCACAATCACAATGTCAATTACAATTTCCCGCACAATCACCACCATGGGTGTGGCATGGTGTCCGATCACGACCAGATCGGCTAGGCCATCTCACTAAAATGTCGTGTGGATCGACATTATCCTTTTCTATCAATCATCTCATCCCAATTAAGGGGAATAATATTATCAAATCAATCTCATCCCAAATGAGTGGAATAATGATATCACATCAGTCTCATCCCAAATAAGGGGAATGATCACAATCCACTCCTACACCAGCACGTGTAGTTTCGGGGTTTGGTTATTTCAATATACCCTTCCTCGATGAATTTAGATACTCCTAAAAACATTTTTTTGATTTGCATACAAACTAAACAGCAATGCAAATACAATTACCTCATAACCATTCACACTATTTATAGCTCATTGGCATTTTCATCCTCTTACAACTTCATTATCTCATTGGCTTTCTTGGCCATACATAGATTTCTTTCCAAGAAATGGAGTAAAATGATTGACAATCGAAGCAAAAGTTAAAATCATAAACAAGTAACACACCATTTATTCTTGAATTACTTTTTCCGAAAAAGGGCAATACACAATTTTCACTCACGAATATGTAAGAACGCAAAACATATTGAAAATACTCAAAAATAGCATTAGTTAAAACAGCCACATTTGGGCATGACTTGAGTACATACACTTTTACGAAAATCTATCTTCGAAGTCAATTCAAAATAGTTGAATCAAGGCTCATTTCATAACCTTTTTCACATCATTTCATTTCATTGGCTCCATTGGCCACAAGTATAACTTTCATTCTTGGCACAGTGGCCACACTTTATATCTTCAACTATACTTCATTCACTATTAAGCATATTTATAGATTATAAACAACAAGGCAGTTCCAATCAAGACTTCAGGTACACATATGAGTAATTAAGAGTCTTAAGCATATCTAGTTTTTCTCAAACAAGTTGGCATCATAACTTTCATTTGAAACATGACTCAAAGCCATAACATTTTAATGCACATGTCATTCTTGAACACATTCCCGAAGGATAACACAATGTGATAGGAATATTTGGAACACGTTTTGAATACATAATTCTCGACACTTTGCTTATTCGGGACAATCAAATTTATTCGGAACATCTAGGAACATAGAATATGGAACTTGAGACAACCATAATTGAAACTTACGGGAACGTCATGGAATTCAACTCTAAGAGAGTAGTTTAACCTACATACCTCACATTGAGCTTTCCTTAAATTACTACGATGTTCAGAAAATTCTAAAAATCCCAATCTATTTTGTGACATAACAAAATTGATCACAAATTAGGAAGATATTCATGGTTTCAGCTCATTTGAGCATTTTATCAAATACTAGGTGTGCAAATTTGGCTACAAGGTTCATCTACAAGATTTCCTTCACTCCTCAACCCACTCTTTACTTATTTTATCTCAACAATCTTCCCACAAACCTCATTGGTACAAGCATGTATAATTAACACTCTTACACCCAAGAATCATACTCCCAATCACCCATCGTTTACCCCAAACTCAAAATTGAAGACCAGGGGTTTAAATTGTACCTCTTGAATGAAAAACTTGTGAGATTTCCTTGTTGGATTTCAAGTCTTGAACAAGATCTTGATGAATAAAACACTTCATCAACTTCCTCTCTCTAGAACACTCTCACTTCTCTCAAAAATATCAGGTTTTAGCTCAAGAAATGACTTAGCCCCTCTCTCTACCTGGCCTTGGGGTTAATTAATGGGCTCCTACCTGTGTGTCCATGCACCTGGGCAAGTGGCCGCACATCTGGCCGCGCACACAAGGCATAAACTCCCAAATATGCGTGGCCGCGCATCGGGGCGAGCATATGACATAGGTCCAGTAAAATAACCATATCTTTCTGTAGGCATATCCAAATGATGAACGGTTTGATGCGCTGGAAACTACAGTCAAACGAATTTAATTTGATAGGTATATCACCACCTAAGTCTTTATATGGAGGGAGTTATATGCAATTTAAATTGGGTCTTGTGCAAATTGAAACATCGTTTCCAATTAATGTATCCAACTTGTTCCACACAAGTTCTTGCCATCCACAAAACTCCTTAGTATGTTCCAACACACCTTAAACATACATTATCAATTCAAAATGATGTGTCTCTTTCCCATAGGTCACCTTTAATACTCAAATACATTATTCCCAAATACCGTTGGTGCACTTTAAAATATTAGATCATTAGGAAATTTTTACGGGGCCTACATTGACTTTTTGATATCATGGTCGAAATCCAGTTCAATAAATTTGAATAGGTCCGTTATGTCATTTATGACTTGTGTGCAATATTTGAGGTCAATCGGATTTGAATTGATATGTCTCGGCATCAAATGTAGAAGTTGGAATTTGTTAGTTTTCATTAGGCTTGAATTGGGGTATGATTTATGTTTTTGTCATTATTTGATGTTTTTTGAGGTGTCGACTAAGTTTGTATGATATTTTATAAATTGTTGGTGTATTTATTTGAGGTCCCGGGGGCCTCGGGTGAGTTTCCGATGGTTAACGAATCGAATTTTGGACTTGGAGTTTTGCTAAAGTTTTTCTAGTGAACTATCTGGTTTCCTTCTACGCGATTGCGTGAGAAGGTCTGCAATCGCGTAGGCTAAATTGGAAAGCTGTAATTTTTGTGCTATGCGATCATATAGGTATGTCCGCGATCGCGAAGGTGTTGGCTAGCAATACTACGCAAATGCATGGATTAAGCCGCGTTTGCATAGTGTGAAGGAGGGAGCTGGAAGTTGTGATTCGCGATCATGTGAAGGGATACGTGATCGCGTAAGGTAAAATTTTAGCAGGGGAAAAGTTTTATTCGTGATCGCGTGAGTTTGTCCGCGATTGCATAGAGGAAATGACTGAGCAACAGAACATATGTTCTAAAAATGAGACTCCATTTTTGATGATATGGAGCTTGGGGAGAGGTAATTCTCGAGAGATTTTCAAGGGAAGATTCGGAGTAAGTGTTCTTAACTCAATTTTCGTCAAATTACCCGAATCTATAGTTATTTTAGCATTTAATTGGTGTTTTAAGTTGGGAAACAATTGTGAAAACTCTTAAGGTTAAATTGAAGATTTGAGGGTTGAGTTGATGTCGGAATTTGGTAAAATTTGTATGGTTGGACTCGTGGTTGGATGGACGTTCATATTTTGTGACTTTTGTCAGGTTCCAAGATGTGGGCCCCACTGGCAATTTTTGAGTGGAATTGCAGATTTTGTTGGAAAATTTGTATTTTCATATGGAATTAATATCTATAATTTGTGTTGACTGTATCGAATTAATTGTGACTAGATTTGAGGCGTTCAAAAGCCGATTCGCGAGGAAAGGTCATATTGGAAGAGAGAATTACACAGTTTGAGGTAAGTAATACTTCTAAACTTGATTCTGAGGGTATAAATTCCTGAAATTATGTGTTATGTGGCTGGTTTTGAGGTGACGCACATGCTAGGTGACGGGCGTGTGGGTGTGCGCCGTAGAATTCGTGACTTAATTAATTATGTGAAAATTTATAATCAAATAATTATGTCATTATCCACATATCCTCCACGTGTTAAAGGAATTAAGCTGAGACTCATATTAAAGCTTATGTTTAGACTATGTGCCGATATTTCTGGGACCGGCATAGGTCGTGCTGTTGTTGAATTAATTGTTTAAAAATGTAATTTATACTCATTCACATCTATTGTTTGCATATCATTTCTCAGTCTCCGTTGTCATTCATTGATACATCATATCATTTTGATGGGCTGATTTTCATGACATTGTGAGCCCGATTGTGAGTTATATTTATGGGATCGCGCTGCATGCCGCAACATACTTTATGGGATCGCGCTGCACGCCGCAACATACTTTATTGATTTATGCCTGGACCTATCTTATTATAGCGCTTGGGATGAAGGAGTCCCTCCAGAGTCTGCACCCCACCCAGTGAGAGTAATGGATATTATATTTGGGATGGCGTTCACTGGGCAAGGAGTTGCCATATATATTCACATTTGGGATGGAGTACCCAGGGCATGGAGTTGCCTTATTTATTTATATTTGGGATGAACTTCCCAGGGCATGGAGGTGCCTTATTTATTTACATTTGGGATGGAGTTCCCAGGGCATGGAGTTGCCTTCTTTCATTTATATCTAGGCTAGATTTGCCATATACAATACTAAGTGACTGACTTTCAGTTGCTATTTATATTGAGGGATGGATCTTCCCTCAGCTGGACCTTCATGTACAGTACTGAGTGATTCAGTACTCTGAGGGTGTGAGTATGTGATTCTTCCATGGTAGTATACCATATACAACATGTACATTGGCATGTATATATAGAAATGTCATAATCCACATATCAAACAGAGCGGATTTATTTTACTTGTATTAAGTTATCTGTTGAACTTGAAAACATGCCTATATTTTTGTACTGTTATTTCATATTGAACTGTACCTATTGAGCTCATCGCTCGTTTCAGCCCAAAGGTTAGTCTTGTTACATATAGAGTACATGGGGTCGGTTGTACTCATACTACACTATGCACTTCGTGTGCAAATCGAGGTACTTCCGGCTGTTAGGTTTCGGAGTTCGGAGATTATCTGTTGGAGATTATCGAGGTAGCTGCTTGGTGTCCGCTGACCTTGACTCTCTTTTCTTTCAGTTATATGTACTGTTCTATATTTCCAGATAGTGTTTTATCAGTCAGACTATGTCATCATTTAGATGGTCATGTACTCAGTGACTCCGCATTTTGGGAGTGTATTTGTATCAATATTTGTTATTTTCTATTAAATCTAAATATTATGTTTTCAATTGTAAAAGAATTTATGTTTTATTCAGGTTGTCAACTTGTCTAGTAATGAGATAGGCACCATCATGACAGGTGAGAATTTGGGTCATGACAAGTTGGTATCAGAGCCTAGGTTACATAGGTCTCACGAGTCATGAGCAGGTTTAGTAGAGTCTTGCGGATTGGTACAGAGACATCTGTACTTATCTTCGAGAGGTTATAGAACCCTTAGAAAAAATTTCACTTTCTTGTATTCTGGTCATGAGACTTATTGATTCCGGGAACTAAATCGCTATTATTCTATTCTTTCACAGATGGTGAGGACTCGTGATACCGGATTGGGTGAACATCCACCAGTACCACCAATTTGGGCCACGAGAGGCCGGTGCCGTGGTAGAGGCCAAGGCCATGGTAGCGGCTGAGGTGCAGCAAGAACAGTAGCTAGAGCAGCACTTGCAGATCCACCAGTTGCTCCAGCTCACGAGCAGATTACAGATATAGATGACCTGGTGGGACCAACTCAAGCACCATTTATGCCTACTGTGATTCCAGGCATTCAAGAGGCGTTGGCTTAGATATTGAAGGTTTGCATTGGCCTTGCTTAGGTGGTTTTGGCTAAGGCTACACCTGCCACTTCTCATGTCGGGGGAGGTACTCATACCCCATCGCCCGTACACCAGAGTAGGTAGTGCAGGGACTCCAGATATTAGGTGAACTACTAGTCTAGCGAGTTATAGATACTCAGGCCCATGTGAGTTTTATCATGAACAACAAGGAGCAGAAGAGATTAGAGAGATTAGGGAGACTCTATCCCCATCATTCAGTAGAACTGAGTTAGAGGATGCTCAAGATTGTTTGGATAGGTGCCAGCAGATTCTTCGTACATTGGATATTCTGGAGACCTGTGGGATCTCATTTACTACCTTACAGCTGATCGGGGCAGCCTTCAGATGGTGGGAGGCTTGTGAGAGGAGCACACCAATTGGTGCAACACTACTTTCATGTCATGAGTTCTCAATTTGCATTTTGGAGAAGTTTGTGCCACAGACCTATAGAGAGGAACTGCATAGGCAGTTCTAACAGCTCCGTCAGGAGGACATGTCAGTTACCCAGTATTTAGATGAGGTTTTCAGACATGGCTCGTCATGCAGTCTGGTTGGTTCCCACTAAGAGGCAAAAGATTAGGAGGTTCATTAATGGCCTCAAGTAGCAGTTTCGTCTTGTTACGACTCAAGGGAATGTAGCATGTGCTAAGTTCTTTGAGGTGGTCGATAGTGCTCGACAGCTAGAAATGGTTCGTACTCAGGAGCGTAAGGAGAGGGAGAGCAAGAGGTCTCAGGATCTGGGTAATTCCAGTGGTGTTCCTTTTGTGGGACAGTCCTATCACGGCAGCGGTCAACCTTATAGGCCCGATTAGATGGCTCGTTCCACTCATCGTGGTGCATCAGCTAGCGATGGTTCATATAGTACTCGACCGAGTCAATCATCTATTAGTGCACTTCCCGCTCAGAGTTCATCTCGTGTACCATTAGTGCATGGTTTATCTATACCAGGTTCTTCTGGTAGTTATTCTGATTCTCAAGATCCACCTTAGTACTTGCCGCCATTGTCAGAAGGGTTGTTTTGAGTGTGTAGATTAGGGTCATATGAAAATACATTGTCCCTACCTTTCATGAGGTCCAGTTGAGCAAAGGAGTTAGGTTGCAGCTCTCACACCAGTTATTTTACCACCCGCCCAGCCAGCATGGGATGGGGCACATGTAGCTAGAGGCCGCCTAGAGAAGGAGGCAGATTAGGTGATGGTCATGCTAGATTTTATGCTACTCCTGCCAGACCACATACAGTGGCCTCATATACGATAATCACATGTATTTTCTCAGCATGCCACCAGGAT
>AWOL01S0005819.1:48780-76017 GCA_000715115.1 Nicotiana otophora
AGTTCATCTCGTGTACCATTAGTGCATGGTTCATCTATACCAGGTTCTTCTAGTAGTTATTCTGATTCTCGAGGTCCACCTTAGTACTTGCCGCCATTGTCAGAGAAGGGTTGTTTTGAGTGTGTAGATTAGGGTCATATGAAAATACATTGTCCCTACCTTTCATGAGGTCCAGTTGAGCAAAGGAGTTAGGTTGCAGCTCTCACATCAGTTATTCCACCACCCGCCCAGCCAGCATGGGGTGGGGCACATGCAGCTAGAGGTCGCTTAGAGGAGGAGGCAGATCAGGTGGTGGTCATGCTAGATTTTATGCTCTTCCTGCCAGACCACATGCAGTTGACTTAGATACGGTAATCACATATATTGTCTAAGCATGCCACCAGGATGCTTCTCTATTATTTGACCCTAGTTACACATATTTGTATGTCTCGTCATATTTTGCTCGTTATTTTGAATTGCCCCGTGAGTCCATAGTCTCACCTGTTCATGTATCTACGATGGTGGGCAATACTATTATTGTGGACCATGTGTATCAGCCGTTTGTGGTAACCATTAGGGGATTGAAGACCAGAGTTGATCTTTTATTACTTAGTATGGTCAATGTTTATATGATCTTGGGTATGGATTGGTTGTCTCCATGTCATGTTATTCCAGATTGTCACGCTAAGACTATGACGTTGGCAATGACAGGGTTGTCAAGGATCGCGTGGAGAGGTTCTCCAGATTTTATTCCCAGTATGGTAATTTTTTGTTGAAAGGCCCAACGAATAGTTGGGAAGGGGTGTTTATCATATTTGGCCTTTGTGAGAGATGTTGATGCAGATACTCCTACTATTCATTTTATTTTGGTAGTGCGAGATCTTTTCGGATGTGTTTCCTATAGATCTTTCAGGCATGCCACCCGACAGGGATATTGATTGCGGTATTGACTTGGTGCTGGATACTCAGCCCATTTCTATTCCTCCATATCGTATGACACTAGCAGAGTTGAAAGAATTGAAAGAGTAGCTTCAGGAATTTCTTGATAAGGGGTTTATTAGGCCTAGTGTGACATCTTGGGGTGCACCAATTCTGTTTGTGAAAAAGAATGATGGTACTATGCGGATGTGCATTGACTACAGGCAGTTGGATAAACTTACAATAAAAAACAGGTATTGTTTGACGCGCATTGATGATTTATTTGACCAGCTCCATGGAGCTAGAGTATTTTCCCAAATTAATGATGTCTGTATATTACCAGTTGAAATTCAGGATTCAGATATTCTTAAGACGGCATTCAGGACCCGTTATGGAAACTATGAATTTCTCGTGCTGTATTGTCGGCTGACCAACGCCCTAGTAGCATTTATGCACCTAATGAACAGTATATTCCAGCCGTATCTTTATTCGTTTGTCATATTATTTATTGATGATATCCTGGTGTACTCATTTAGTCTGAAGAGCAGGCACAACATTTGAGAATTGTACTACAGAGGCTGAAGGAGGAGAAACTTTATGCCAAATTCACCATGTGTGAGTTTTGTCTTAGTTATGTAACATTCTAGGGACACTTGGTGTCTAGAGAAGGGATTTGTGTAAATGCGAGAAAGATAGATACAGTTCAGAGTTAGCCCAGGCCATTCTTCAGCTACTGAGATTTAGAGTTTTCTGTGGTTGGTCGGATATTATCTTTGCTTTATGTAAGGTTTATCATCCATTGTCGTGCCTATGACTAAATTGACCAAGAAAGGTGCTCCATTCAAGTGGTCAGATGAGTGTGAAGAGAGCTTTCAAAAGCTCAAGACTGCCTTGACCAAAACTCCAGTTTTAGTTTTATCTTTAGCGTCGGGTTCTTATACTGTGTATTATGATGCTTATTAGATTTGTATTGGGTGTGTCTTAATGTAGGAGGATAGAGTAATTTCTTGTGCTTTGCTCCAGTTGAAGCCACATGAGAAGAACTACCATGTTCATGACTTAGAGTTGGCAACTATTATTCATGTATTAAAGATTTGGAGCCAATATCTCTATGGTGTGTCTTGTGAGGTATTTACAGATCACAAGATCCTACAACACTTATTCAAACAAAAGGATCTAAATTTGAGGCAGCACAGATGGTAGGAGCTGCTAAAGGACTATGCTATTACCATTTTGTATCATCCCGGAAAGGCCAATATGGTGGTCAATGTCTTGAGTAGAAAGACAGTGAGTATGGGTAGTCTTGCATTTATTCCTGTTGGTGAGAGACCACATGCATTAGATGTTCAGGTTTTAGCCAATCAGTTCATGAGGTTAGATGTTTCGGAGCCCAATAGGCTTCTACCTTGTGTAGTTTCTTGGTCTTCCTTATATGACCACATCAGAGAGCGCCAGTATGATGATCCCCATTTGCTTGTCTTGAAGGACACCGTTTAGCATGGAAATACCAAATATGTTACTATTAGAGATGAAGGGGTGCTAAGGATTCATGGTCAGATTTGTATACGGAACGTAGACGGGGTGCGTGAGTTGATTCTTGAGGAGGCCCACAGTTCACGACATTCCATTCACCCGGTGCCGCAAAAATGTATCATGACTTGAGGAAGCATTATTTGTGGAGAAGGATGAAGAAATATATAGTGGGGTTGGTAGCTCGGTGTTTAAATTGTCAGCATGTGAAGTACAAGCACCAAAGATCGAGTGGATTGCTTCAGAGACTTGAAGAGCACCAGAGATCGGGTGGATTAACATAACACCTATGAAGGGTGTTATGTTATTCAGGAATAAGGACAAGTAGAGTTCTCGGTATATTGGGCCTTCAGAGGTACTTGAGAGGATTGGAGAGGTGGCTTTTAAACTTGCATTGCCTCCTAGTCTATCGGGTGTTCATTTAGTGTTTCTTGTATCTATGCTCCGTAAATATGTCGGGGATTCGTCTCATGTTTTGGACTTTAGCACAATTCACTTGGATGTCAATTTGACTTATGTTGTAGAGCCGGTGACTATTTTGGATCGGCAGGTTCAAAAGTTAAGATGAAATAACATAGCCTCAGTGAAAGTGCAGTGGAGAGGTCAGCCAGTCGGAGAAGCTACTTGGGAAACTGAGCAGGAGATGCGGTGCAAATATCCACACCTATTTGACATTCTAGGTATAATTCTAAACCCGTTCGAGGACGAACGTTTGTTTAAGATGGGGAATTTAACGACCCGACCGGTCATTTTGTAACTTGTCGGGGAGGTTTCAGAATGAATTGGAACACTTAGTTTCATGATTTAAAGCATAAGTTGAAATAATTGACAAATGAAGAATTATGTGTAAACGGCCCCTGAATGGAATTCCGATGGTTCCAATAGTTCCGTATGGTGAATTTTGACTTAGAAGTGTGTTCGGATATTTATTTAGAGGACCGTAGTAAACGTTTGCTTGAAATGTCAAAAATAGGAAATTTAAGTTTTGAAGTTTGACCGGGGAGTTAACGTTTTGATATAGGGGTAGAAATCCGATTCTGTAAATTTGAATAGGTCTGTTATGTCTTCTATTACTTGTGTAGAAAATTTGAGGTCAATCAGATTTTATTTGATAGGTTTCAGCATCGAATGTACAAGTTGGAATTTGTTAGTTTTCACTAGGCTTGAATTGGGGTATGATTCGTGTTTTTAGCGTTGTTTGATGTGATTTGAGGCTCCGACTAAGTACATGTTATGTTTTAGGACTAGTTGGTGTATTCGGTTGAGGTCCAGGTGGCTTCGGGTGAGTTTTATATGGTTAACAAATCGAATTTTGGACTTGGAGTTTTGCTGAAGTTTTTCTGGTGCACTGTGTAGTTTCCTTCTACGCGATCATGTAAGAAGGTCCGCGGTCGCGCAGGCTAAATTGGACAGCTTGAATTTTTGTGCTATGCGATCGGTTAGGTAAGTCAGCGATTGCGAAGTTGCCGGCCATCGTGGATTATGACGCGTGGATCGTGTATGGCTGTCCGCGATCGCGTAGGATGGAGGAAGTTGTGCTTTGCAATCACGTGAAAGGATTCGCGATCACGTAAGATAAAATTATGGCAGGGGATAATTGTTCTTTGTGATCGCATGAGTTGGTCCGCAATCACATAGTTGAAATGACTGGGCAGCAGAATTTATGTTATGTTCGTGTCATTTTCCATTTTTTACGATTTGGAGCTCGGGGAGAGGCAATTGTCGGGAGATGTTAAATGAAAACATCGGGGTAAGTGTTCTTAACACAATTTTGGTCAAATTACCCGAATCTATAGTTATATTTAGCATTTAATTGGTGTTTTAAGTTGGAAAACAGTCGTGAAAACCATTAAGGAAACATTGATGATTTGAGGGTTGATTTGATGTTGGAATTTGGTAAATTTTGTATGGTTGGACTCGTGGTTGGATAGGCATTCATATTTTGTGACTTTTTTCGGGTTCCAAAATGTGGGACCCACTAGCAATATTTGAGTGGAATTTCGGATTTTTTGGAAAATTTGTAATTTTATATGGAATTAATTCCTACATTTTGTGTTGACTGTATCGAATTAATTGTGACTAGATTTGAAGCGTTCGGAGGCTTGATTCGCGAGGCAAGGGCATATTGGAATAAAGATTACACGGTTTGAGGTAAGTAACATTTCTAAACTCTGTTATGAGGGTATAAATTCCCGAAATTACTTGTTATGTGACTGGTTTGAGATGACGCACATGTTAGGTGACGGGCATGTGGGCATGCACCCTAGAATTTGTGACTTAATTGATTTCGTGAAATTTCATAATCAAATAATTATGTCATTATCCGCATATCCTCCATGTGTTAAAGGAATTTAGCTGAGACTCATATTAAAGCTTATGTTTAGACTACGTGTTGATATTTTTGGGACCCGCATAGGTCGTGTTGTTGTTGAATTAATTGTTTAAAATTTTAATTTATACTCAATCATATCTATTATTTGTATATCATATCTCAGTCTCTGTTGCCATTCATTGACACATCATATCATTTTGTCAGGCTGATTTTCATGACATTGTGAGCCCGAGAGACTGGAGAGGTTAATGACTGAGTGAGGCCGAGGGCCTGATTGTGAGTTATATTTATGAGATCGGGCTGCACGCTGCAACATGCTTTATTGATTTATGCCCGGACCTGGTTTATTATATCGCTTGGGCTAAAGGAGGCCCTCCGTAGTCTGCACCCCACACAGTGAGCGCATTGGATATTATATTTGGGATGGAGTTTCCTGGGCATGGAGTTGCCATCTATATTCACATTTTAAATGGTGTTCCCAGGGCATGAAGTTACCTTATTTATTTATATTTGGGATGGACTTCCCAGGGCATGGAGTTGCCTTATTTATTTATAATTGGGATGGACTTCCCAGGGCATGAAGTTGCCTTATTTATTTACATTTGGGATGGAGTTCCCAGGGCATGGAGTTGCCTTCTTTCATTTATATCTAGGATAGATTGACCATATACATTATTGAGTGACTAACTGTCAGTTGCTATTTATATTGAGGGATGGATCTTCCCTGGGCTGGACTTGCCTTTACAATACTAAGTGATTGAGTACTCTGAGAGAGTGAGTACATGATGCTTCCATGGTAGTATACCATATACAGCATGTACATTAGCACGTAGATATAGAGATGTCATATTGCTCAGATCATACAAAGTTGATTTATTTTACTTGTATTGAGTAATCTGTTGAACTTGAAAACATACCTACATTTATGTACAGTTATTTCATATTGGACTGTACCTATTGAGATCGACACTACTTTCAGCCCAAAGGTTAGTCTTTTTACTTATGAAGTACATGGGGTTGGTTGTACTCATACTACACTAAGAACTTCGTGTGCAGATCCAGGTACTTCCGGATACGGCGGCTGCTAGGTTTCAGAGAATAACTGTTAGAGATTATCGAGGTAGCTGCTTGGCGTCCGTAGAACTTCACTCTCTTTTCTCTCAATTATTTGTATTGTTCTGTATTTCCAGACAGTGTTTTATCAGTCAGACTATGTCTTCATTTAGATGCTCATGTACTCAGTGACATCGGGTTTTGGGAGTGTATTTCTATCAATATTTTGGTATTTTCTATTAAATCTAAATATTATGTTTTCAATCGTAAAAGAATTTATGATTTATTGAGGTTATCGGCTTGACTAGTAATGAGATAGGCGCCATCACGACAGGTGAGAGTTTGGGTCGTGACAGTGTCACATGTTGATTGGGTGAGTATTTGTGAGATTTATATGTTTCCTACATCGTTAATAGTGTTGGGAAGGTTTAGAACAAAGTTCTAGTTGATATAAAGATAGTTACTATTATTGGGTTTGATTATGGGTAGTTATTATGGCTGGTGGTATTGATATGGGCTGATGGGTGATGTGTTTCATCATGTGGTTATACCTTGCTGATTTATGCAATAGTATTTATGGCGGGTTGCGGCTGATACAGTGTGTTTATGTGAAGATAGGTTTTTTGGTGAAATGCATGGATGTTGAAATTTTGTTATAAGGCTTATTAGTATGGATGGAAGGAATAATATTAAGTTGAGGTAGTGTTGTTAGGCTTCTAAAGATTGGGGTGACGTAGGATCACCCGTGAGAATGTGTGTCGTGATTTCATTCAGTGATTGGATGACTTCCAACTGATTCTTGGCATGTTCGAGGACGAAATTAGATTATTAAGAGGGGGAGAATGTAATGACCTGGCCAGTTGTTTTAAGTATTGTAGCCTTGTTCCCCTATTTATTCTCTTTTATATGTTCATTTGTCGTTACGTGACTTTCCGGGGTGGTTGGTTTGGTTTCGAGTATGTTTCAGAGTGAATTGGCACACTTAGTCCCAAAGTTGGAAGCTTAAGTTGAAAGAGTTTACCGGAATTTGACTTTTGTGTAGATGACCCCATAACGGTGTTTTGATTGTTCCAGTTGCTTCGAATAGTGAGTTTTGACTTAGGCATATGTCCAGATGTGAATATGGAGGCCCGTAAGTTGTTTTGACATAAATAGGCTAAATTTGGAAAGTTAAAGGTTTATAGCTTTGACCGAGGGATGACTTTACTGATATAGGGCTCGGATTGTTATTTTGGGAATTGGAATAGGTCATTTAGTTCATTTGGGACTTGCATGGGAATTTGCAAGTCATTCCGAGATGTTTAGGCTTGTTCGCCATTAGTTTTGCATTTAGAAATGTTCATTAGTACATTAGGTTTGAATTGGGGCGTGATTTATGGTTTTGGTGTTGTTTCATGTGATTTGAGGCTCTGAGTAACTTCACATTGTGTTTTGGAATTGGATGGCGTGAATGGCCAGGGTCTCGGGGGCTTCGGGTGTGTTTCAGATGGGTTTTAGACCATTTCTTCATGTGTTGCAAGTTTTGATTTCTATGCTCCTAGTATCCCTCTTCGCGATCTCGAAGAATGTGTTGCAATCGCGTAGAGTCTTCGCTGGCAAGTGGCTTTTTTCTCTTCGCATTCACGAAGATAAGGATGCGTTCGCAAAGCCTTGTGGTGTTTGTTCATTGTGAATGCGAGTGTGGGGATGTGTTCACGTAGAAGGAAGGCGAGGTCGTGCGGTGGAATGCGTTTTTCATCGCGGTCGCAAGGAATGATTTGCGAACGGGAATCCTGGGGTTGTTTGGTCATCGCAATCGCGTCAATAGTCTCGCGTTCGCGTAGGAGGTGTAGGAAGTTGGTGAAATATGTTCTTCGCAATCACGAAGGCTTTTCCACAACCGCAAAGGGTAAAACTCTTGCACCCCATGTTTTCGTACATAAAAGTACATCGTAAGTCAGCTGATGTATGCTCGGAAATTAGATCATCTTTTAAAGTACATAATTTAAGTTAATCATATTACTTTTGAGGTTACAAATATTTAATATCATGAAATGTAAGTACCAAGAGGGTTTGAAGGATTAGAAGCTAAAATAATCGAAGAAAATAAGTTTCATTGAAACGCGAAGTTGGGAATGTTATAACTCGTACTTTTGGGGTGATACTAGGATTATTAACATTATTATGAGGTGATATTATTAGGTATTTTAGTCATATTATAGTCATGTGTTATGTTTTGAAGTCAAACGAGTTAGGAAACAAAAGTCGACAAAAGTTGTCGCAAGTTACGTTGATAATTGTACATCAAAATTAGGTCTAATGTTACTGAGATTTTCTCTTAATGTAATTCGATTTATAGGGTGATCCAACCGCCAAATTAAATATATATAAGTCTAGTTTCCAATGCATTAAACCATTCGTCGATACGACAACAGAGTATACAAATATTCGCTTTTTCACAAAACTGCACAAGCAGCTCCTTTTGGGACCCACAAGTGCGGTTGAAGTTTATCTTGATATATAAAGTTGTAGCCTTCGTCTCTATGGTTCACTTCGACCCAAATCAGACCTGAAAAGTCTCTCTAGACATCCTAAATACATCCTTAGGATTTTGAAGCAAATCCATCATCCGCAATTCAAAATCAAGACGCAAACACATCAACACGATACTTATGATAACTTTGCCATCCCCCTTTCTCCTTATAACTCATTTTTTGGAAATAGCTTCGTGGTTAAGGAAGCTTTTCACCTTTATATTTTACTTATACAAGCATAAGTAAGGAGTGGATAAAAGGGAACAAGGTTTGGAAACAAGAACACAAAAGGTTTGTAGGGTTTTCGTTTTGTTTTCGGCATGATTTAGTTTAGCTATGTTCTAGCCTTTCTTCTTGATCTTTTATGGTTGTTCAAGGGAAATATCAGCATGTATTGTATCCTTGTATATTATTGAATTCCACATGTGAATTGTTGAAGGGAATAGTTTAGGTTGGAACTTCAAAACACAACAAGAGCAAAAGGGCAAATCCCCATTTGGCCTATGCCATCTAAACTTCCGTTTGTTCCGTTCCTTTGATGTTTTATGTATACCTAAAACCCATATGATACTAATAGATTCATTTAATATTACATAAGCTTAATTATCATGTGTTGATGATTAGATTATTCCTAAATCATATTTAGACTTTCATGTCACGAGTTAGCCACTATGAGTCGACATTACATTCACAATTCCATTTTGTCAATCGTTTGACACTATTGTGGATAACTGTATCACCTTTAGTTTGATGGTATCATCTTGTCCGAGTGTCCATTCCCGTGTATATTGCGGTGCTTGTTGTTGTTTTTGGGGATAATCAAGTTTTAGGGGAAACGTTGCCAAAATATATTTGGAAATTCGAAGAGTTTGAACAATCTTGAGTTCCTTGGTTTTAAATTGATTATAGAGGGATCATAATGAGTTAATTTATCTTAGTATCTCATGTACATAGTTTCTCCCTAACATTGTGATAGGCTCCTCTGTCCAACTTATGGACAACGAGCGTCAGATTACGTTTGTGATTCTGTTTATGATTTCCTTCATGATCTCTTGAGTCCATATGATGTTGCCACATGTCTTATTCCTCATACATGCTTACATTGATTATGGTTGAGGGATATATCCCATAACACCAACAATGCCTATTGAATATATGTTAGGGGGAGATAGCTCATAACTTCAGCGAGGCCTATTAGATTTCCTTCTACCCAGACTCATCCATGAATAAACAGGATACATATTTTCGTTAATCAGACAATAAGATGATCATGTCTGCAATACCAATTTCGTACCATAAATTACATCATTTTAAGGTCTCAAAACGCACACACCTTTATGGTTTAAAGTGGAACAAGTGATTTAATCACAACACAACTTGTTTATCATTCCCAACACCCATATACAACCCACACTTAGTCTACGGAGCCTCTAAAAATACCAAAGACTACAATGATAGTGCCGGCAACAAGGCTCTGGCTATAACTCAAAACACGATAACACATACTAAACAAAAGATGCATAACCCCGGAATTAGATGAGGCTCACCAAGTCAGTTGGGAAGAATGAGCACTACAATCATCGGTCAATATCCTTCACTGTGGGACCACCGGCAAAAAGGAACATTAGTACATGTCGAATAGTACCAATATGCAAACCGAACACCAATTTAAGAACTCGGAAATACAATATGAATATGATGAATCAATACGACAATAGAATAGCATAGATAGTCGTTTAAACCAAAGCAAGCTCATCAATAGCTGTCATTAACATTTATAGAATTTAATATAAGATCCTCTTTAACCATTTTCACACAAAGCAGCCCTGCCACCTCACCCCAAATCTATACAGGTGGAGGTGTAATCACAATACCAAATATCTACTCAAGCAACCCTGCCACCTCACCCCAATGCATGCTGGTGGAGGTATAAACACAATACTCATTTTCACACAAATGGCCCCGCTGACTCACCCCAATATATATGGGTGGAAATGCATCAACGATATAAAATACCTACACTAAGCGGCCATGCCTCCTCAACCTAATTTATATAGGTGGGTGGTGGTGCAACAACTATACCAAAATCATACACAAAGCAGCCCTGACGCCTCACCTCAATATATGCGGGTGGAGGTGTAACCCCAATCACAATCTCTACACAATTTGGCATAATAACTTTCCACATAAATCACGACTTGGAATCATAACACATAGATACACATTCCATAATTGGGAACGCATCCTCAATTTATAATACAATATGATAAGAGCATTTTAAACATGAATTGAACATATATCTTTGTCACACAACTTATTCGTAATACTCAACTTGAAATAAATATCTTGGAACTTACAAGGATATTGAGGTTCCAATTCTTAAAGAAGAGTTTAGCCAACATACCTCAATTAAGCTTCCTTAAACTCTAAAATGTTCCGAAATTCTTAGCAACTTAAATTTATTTTAGAAATATAACAAGTTGAACCAAAATTACGAATATGATCATGGTTATAGCTCATTTGAGCATTTTATCAAACACTAAGTGTGCATTAAAATTTCAAGGTCCTATTATGGAGGGTTCCATCAACCCACAACCCATTCCTTACCATTTTTAGTTCAACAATATTCCTACACCCCTTTGATAATACATGCATGTAAAATAAAGAACTCTCATGCCCAAAAATAATCTTGCTAATTACCCATATTCAAATAATTTCAAAATTACGGGTTATGGGGTAGAATCTTACCTCTAGGATGAAGACCTAGTGAGTTTTCCTTGTTAGTCTTCAAAGATTCGAGCAAGAATTGAAGGACTATTTATTGAAAATCACTCTCTCACTCTCTTAAAATGTCAGATTTTAGCTAGACAATGGTATAAATCGTCTATTTCATCAAGCAGGGTCGGGTTGTAAAAACCCAAAAATGAAGCTCTGGAACAGGGTATGCGGTAGCATATGCGATCGTAGAATTGGTGCCAAAACAACTGGAAAAAATCTGCCTGGGTTTGCGGTAGTTATGCGGCCTGCAAACCTGTTCTGCAGTCACATAATGCACTGCAGAACTGGTATGCGGTCGCATAATACACCACAGAGTTTTGCCCAAACTGCCTCTCCCCTGCTTCATTCTTCGACCATTATGCGGTCTGCAGAGTGATTCTGCGACCATATAGTGGGCCGCAGAAATACATTTTTTGGCCTAAATCTTTCCTTCACTTTTCAGTGTATTGGTCAAACTAAAAAGTCCGAGTTGCGACGAGATTTTACGGGGCCTAGTCTCGCACCATGAAACATTATTTTTCCTTTGCAAAATTTTATGGGGCATTACATTCTCCCCCACTTAGGATCATTCGTCCTCGAAGAAGGGTCAAATTTTGTCATTAGCATTCAATGTAACTCAATTGTTAATTCACACATACCAGTAGTTTCAAAATTTGTCTAACTCCCCAAATTTTCAAAAAATTGACTTAGTCTCCCTTGTAACTAGGCCTATCTACTTGCTAGAAAACCCAGTAAACACATCCTACAACATATACATAGTCCAACGACGTAACATAACACAAAACAACACTATTTGTGGCCTCACAAGTAATATATTACCAGAGAGGAACACCCTTAACGTCAATTTGTACAAATGATACATAATTCATAGAAAGTAATCCTTAGAATTTTCATAGAACACAGCTTTATAAATACATGGCTATTCAAACAAATAAGGATACTTTTTCTTCATTTCTTCCTCGGCCTCCCAAGCAGCCACTTCAACCTATTGGTTTTGCCATAGCACTTTTACGGAGGCAATTTCTTTGTTTCTTAACTTTTGGACTTGCCGATCAATAATAGAATCTGGAATCTCTTTATACGTCAATTCCTCATTAACTTTAATAGTCTCAACCGGAACAATGAGTTTCGGATCTCCAACTACTTTCTTCAACATAGACATATGAAATGCCGGGTGCACTAATGACATCTCAAACACATAAGCCTAGTCTGACACCATGAAATATTATTTTTCCTTTGCAAAATTTTACAGGCCTTACACCTGATTTGGGGGACATAGCCCATAACACCGGACATGTACCAGTTCGGGTAGTAGATCAGTTTCAGCTTAACCTTTGGTTAAGTTCCAGATCAGTTGCTAGTTCAAACTCTTGTTTAGCTTTCAGCTTATATTCAGATTTCCAGCTTACAGTCATACTTTAGTATGCTTTATATATGATTTCCACACTACATACTTTGTACATATTGTACTCACAACCTTTTCGAAGCGGTGCATTTCATGTCATTCAGGTACCTATAGATCAGCATTTGAGTCACATCAGTAGGTCATCCACCTATTGTTGGAGTCATTCCGCTTACTCCTGGAGTTACTTATCTTTATGTGTACAGTCCGCTAGTTTGGGTATGACGGGGTCATGTTCCATCTAGTACTTGTTTAGTTTAGCACTGCTAGAGGCCTTTAGATATGCACCTGTGCAGTTAGTATGTTTCTATATGTCAGATTTTGTTAGCCTTATCAGCGTTCTAGATTGTACAGTCCTTATTGGTTATGCTTATTATTTTAAAGTTTATCCGTTTATATTCATGACTAGCAGATTATCAATAAGTTTAGTGAGAATCGGCACCTAGTGCTAGTTATTCGTCGTGACCTTAGTTTGGGTTGTGAAAAACTTGGTATCAGAGCAAGGTTCAGTTCTATGGTGTCTGTAGGCCATGTCTAGTAGAGTCTTGTTTATTGATGTGTTTTGCACCACACTTATAAACAAGAGGCTACAAGATATTTAGGATGGTTCCTTTTCTTGTTGGTCTATATTGTGCGATAGAACTGAGTCTTAGGTATTCGCTCCTAATCTCTATCTTATTTATGTTCTCAGTTATGCCTATTAGTACGAGACAATATGCGTCAGCCAGTAGTATGGGTCAAACCCCTCGGAGATCATGGTTTCTATTGACGAGGATCCATCCGAGGATCCATATGAGTCATTTGTTCGAGTAGTTTCGATTCCGCCAACAGCAAATGGAGTAAGAGGAATGCGACCTCACCAAGGCCCATAGTTTCATTATCAAGGCCAATTGATCGGGGTATAAAGGGAGTGGTCCACGCTCAAAAATATATCAGGGTATTTACGGACACCAGCTCTTCTGACGAGCCAGATAGTTCATAGTCTTCGGAGTGCATTAATCGGGGTTCGTCTATGTATGTCATGGGATTTGCGAATGAAGAGGAGAGTTGTTAGGCCCAGAGGATGAAGGTGGCTAATAAGGATGTGAGTATTCCTCTTCGAAGTGTGTTTGATCGAAGCTCTCATATAGGATCGAGGCAGGATGGTTAGAGGTACATTAATCCCTCCACTGAAATTTCCTACATTATGAACTCATAAGGAAACTTATTATTTGTTATACAGGAATGAATGTTATTCCAGGAGCAATTGATTATGATTTTAAAATTAAAGGGGGGGGGACCAGAGTATAAGTAAAGGGACTGCAACACTGCTCTACCAAGCTAATAAGATATGGGTTTCAGTTCAGTTTATAGAGAAGACCCTGGAAAAATTTACATAGGTCTCTAAGAGTTAACATTAGAGGACTAAGAGAGGAGAGGGGAGTGACCTAGCACCTTAAGAAGTTAGAACTCTTATGGCTCTAATTCCCTAGGGAGGAAACCGTGGATAGTACACGACATTTTGGGGAAGTTATAATAATGGAATAGAAAGTTAAGAATTCGGTTAATAAGTTTACAACCTGAAGGTGTCAGTGCCTAGAAGATTAATTAACAGACGCATAGGTGATGAATGGATTAGGAAGTAGTTTTAAGGAGGGAGGGTGTCCTAACCCCATGAGAGCCCGATAGTTGTTTCATTGGAGTATAGCCCAGGAAGGTATATACATTTAGAATTGCTGAGTATTTCATGTAGATCTCGCAAGTTTAAGCATTCAAGGACTAATGTTTCTAAGGGAGGGGGGGGGGAGGATGTTACATCCCGCATTTTTGTACGTTAAAGTTTTTTCGTAAGTTAATCGATGTAAGATCAGGAATGAGATTACTTTTGAGGTTATACCTATTTAAGCCATTTATAACTAGTGATAGATAAGTGTCTTGAAGTTCAGAGGATAAACAATCGAAGAAAATGAGTTTCGTTGAACTTTGACATTTCGGGAAAAAATACGCTCAAAGCTATAATACTCTATATTTATGGACTAGGGTGATGACGTCCAAATCCACTACTAAAAAGTAAATGAACACGGTCGCATGCAATATAATTTACCTAACTATGAGTCAGGGTCGAATCCCATAGAAAACAATATGTAGGCGATTAGGAATGTAAGAGAATTACCACTTATTATGCAGTTCCAAACACTTAGAATGATTGTTGAGAAAATATTATAGCTAAATGTGAAAATGTAAACTAACCCAGAACGAAAGTATAATGATCAATGGCTACAAGCATGGATGCATTGGGATTTACACTCAAGTAACGATCCAATGTATTTCACGATTTTACAAATATGAGCGAGTTTATTTTAATTAGCCTCGGGTAATAATTCTATATTAGCTTCTTCCGAAGACTAACGAGACTTCCTAATTGAATTATCCCTAAAACAATTACGAGATTAAGCACACCCGAATACGGCTACAAGTAGTTCAATCATATCCCTAGGTAGAATCTACAAAGCGAGGGTTAAAGCCTCCAGTTCTTGTCAATTAATCTTTACCAACCCCAAATAATCTTTCCCAAAATTTCTTCAAAGTTAATGGGCGAGTCTTAGGGTTAGCTAATCCCTTTGGGGTTGAAACAAGAATAAGCACAACAAGATATTTAATCCACGCTTTAAATATGAATATTCCCATAAACAATATTCAATACAACTAAATATTTAATACAAATGATCATAAATACTACACACTTAAATATTCAATACAAAGCAAGAAAATGAAGAAATGAGCATAAATGAGTAAAAGATTCTCATCCAAAAGCATCAAATCTTCAAGCTCCAAGTGTGCGTGCAAGAACCCTAGCTCCAAAACGTATCTTTTCTAGTCTAGGAGACTGAAAAATAAGCCAAAGATCTTTTACAAATGAACTAGGTCGTGTATTAAATGGTTTGGGGTCAAAATCGTGAAATTCTAGAACTGCCCAATTTTTCCGCCCAGTTTCTTCTTTGCGTTCGCAAAGGTTTGATTTCTGCTTCTTCGTGTTTGCGAAGGGTAATTCACTGGGCATTATTTTGTTTGCATTTTAGCTCCTTTTTGATTCGTTTTCACATGGTTTCTTCACCATCACTCCTAAATCACTTGATACATGAAATATGCCAATAAACCTCAATAAATGCCTTAATTTCACAACAAAATCATACAAAAGCTTAAATATCAAGAGGAGATAAGTTGTAAAATACCAACTTATCAAACCCCCAAACTTAAACTATTTCTTGTCCTCAAGCAATTCAAAAGCTAAGAACATCCTTCAAGTAAATCATCAATTAAGCTCAATGGCATACCAAACATCATTTCAAGTAAAACATGTTCAAATTAATCATAATCTAGTGAATTTTGTTCGTACTAATAATTAGGCTCAAGCATGTGCATCTTAACCAAATAACTCCCTCATTTAGAAGCAACTTCAAGAAATGCAAAGGAATTTCAAAATGATCAAGTGACAACAAAAAGCCTCAAGAGGTGACTCAAAAACACTAGTCTACTACATATGCTCAATTTACTCATTTCGGGATACATCAATCTCACCAATCCATCCTAATTCATGTGCCCTCACAATAAGGAAAAGTCCCAAACTCACCATATTTACAATAATAACACAAGGGACAAATGCACAAAGACACTAACTCTCAACAAAGAATTTCAAGGGTTACAAAATAACATGCCATAAGCTTGCCCTTATTTTAATTTGCCGCCTATTCAAGAACATTCGATTGGAGATCCCATAAGGACTTTTTAATCTTGTAATATAGGTTTAGGGAAGGATCGAATAAGAATTTGAGATACAAGTAACTACACCCTCCTTGAGTACTACTCACATTTGTCTTTCGTTTTGCACTTTGTTTCTTTTCAAACCACGTAGTCCTTATTGGCATCTAGTTAGCAACATGGAACCACCTTAAATACCTCTCTAAATTTTTATTTATATATATACACATATGTTTCTCACTCTTCTTTTTTATATACAACTATTATCTTTGGAGCTTGAATAACTTCAAGTAAACAACTTTGAGGTTTATGTTTCTATGCTCAATGTACAATCTTACCAATTTCCAACTTGACACCAACACCCCCAACTTAGGCTTTTAGCCTCATTCTCAATATTCAAGGAGGAACGAGTTCAAAAGAGGGAATTATTTCAATAAAGGGTAAAGGTTTGTAATGAGGTGGCCAAAGAAAAAGATAAAGGCTCAAACGGGGGTAAAC
Source organism: Nicotiana otophora (assembly GCA_000715115.1). NCBI lineage: Eukaryota > Viridiplantae > Streptophyta > Magnoliopsida > Solanales > Solanaceae > Nicotiana > Nicotiana otophora. The sequence continues at coordinate 65,522 of AWOL01S0005819.1, forward strand.
TAGTGATAATATTTATGCAATGGTAGGCTTGAAAGGCTAAAGAGGTTTTTTCAAAGGTCACAAAGAATGCCTATGGTCACCCCTCTAACCAAACAGAATTTACATTAGCATTGAAAGACCAATCGGGCAAGTTCTAGATGATAGAAGTAAACACAAGAATTATTTATAACAAAAACTAACACACATGGCACATGAACTAATCAAGACGGATCAATTTCACTTCTTCCTAAAAGAATTTAGAGCAATATCATGCCAACTAGTGGGCAAAGAGTCACCAAATGATCCAAAAAGTTGTCACATAAATTATTATTCCCCATGCAACTTACTTTTTCAATTTAAAACTAAAATTCGGAGAGGTATTCTTAATTCACACTTCACATACAAGAGACTAATTTTGTTACTACCACATAATCCGAAAGTCTCAAAAAAATAAAACTAAACACGACTAATCTATTAAGAAAGTTGTCATGCCATCCATCATAAGGGAAAGTCTCCCGGTTCGATACAAATTATTTCCTTGGAAAAGAACCGCAGCATAAAGAAAAACCAACGATTTAAATTAATACTACGACAAGTAAATAAAGTAGCAAAATTAATGCTAACATGCTAGAATTAAACTTCAAACTATCACTAATAAACTACAACGTCAAACAATCTAGACAAGTTATCACAAAAAATAATCATGCTCCAACTCCATCATCATATGTAAATGAGCCACCCCCAGCCTAATGTGTTGCACTGTCCTCAATGCAACTAAACAAAACAAGATAAAATGAAGGAGGTGCTCCCTGAAACTGCATCACTCGGAGCTGGAGGTGGTGGGAAATTTGAGCTCCAAATCCTCATCATCATCGTCCTCTGATTCATGTGAGCCACAAAATGAACTCAGCTTGTGCATCATTTTGGACAAAAATTTGCCTTTCTTTTTCTCATGCTCCTTGAACTTTCTCTGCCACTTCTCAATCTTCCGTTGCCGGCGGCTCATATTTTCCAACCTGTTGTTCTTGTCCTCTATCTTGCCAGTTATTGCTTTTTGCTCTTTGACCACACCATCCAAGTATAGTAGGGTAGCAGTTCCAGTAGATGTGTTACCCCCGGTGGGCCTGTAGGAAGGACAGCTATGAGCTGCCTAATGTGTGTATCTACTCCGTGTATCTGACTGGATAAGTGACGCTTAGTGTGAAGGCCGGACTGGAGTGGTACAATGGGGTCAAATGACCCTGGTGCAGGTTCAAATGATCTAGTGGGATAGGTGATGGCCACAGTGAACTGCCCAAATGAAGAGGATGCCCCATCAATGCTCCTCTTTTTTTGTTTGTCACTAGGTCCCCTTTTCAGCAAAGGATGGATAATCGGCTTTCCCGGACCATTCTAAACATCATTTGGGCATTTTAACACCCCAACATTATAGCATAGTCGAGTGATCAAGGATGGGAAGAATAGGCTCTTGGACCTCCCATGGGTGGCTTCCTCGATTTCTCTAACAATGTGCTCCCCCGTGTTCACAGGTAGCCCATCCGTGATAGTAGCAATTATCAGTGCCCTCTTTGGTGTCACATCAGTGTCATCTATAGAAGGCAAGACTCTTGCATAGATAATATACAGACATGTCTTTGCCTCAGCCGTGAAATCATGAGAATCAACTCCCTTATGCACTATCATCCATTTCGGGGTCACCCCATCATGTAATTTGTCCACTAACCACTGGTTTCCTCCTGCTTTAGCTCTGTCTTTGTAGACCTCATTATCGGCATTGGGAAGGCCATAAATTTTGTTGCTTACCTCAGGGATGAAATGGACTTGCACACCCCTAACAGTAGTAACTAAGGTACCTTGGATGTCGGTCCTCAAGGCGTTTGCATAAAATTCCAAAACTACTGTGTGATTGGCATCATTTGGTTGCTCAGCAAAATAAATCCATCTGCTTTCTACCAATCTTGTGTATAAGCCCGGCATTTTAGCTTCAACCTTTTTCCATGTTTATGCCTCTTTCCTAGACGATGGTCTTTGACAAGAGTTCATCATATTTCCACTCACATGCTACAGATAGAAACTGGTCATGATCAAAGGGTTCCTCTTGTTCAGCTTCGAGGACATGTTCTTGCTCAATTTCATTGTGTACCGGATCCATTTTATGCCCAAAGTACCTACCAAATAGATCAACAATGTTAAAAGGTCATATAGACACTTAACACAATGTATTAGAAAGTATTTAGGCCAACGAAATGGGCGAAAAAGGTCTCGGGCAGAGCTGTGCAAAGCTACCTTTTTTTGCCATTTTTCGGACTGCCAGTGATTGCTCTTCGCATTCGCGAGAAGACAATCGCATTCGCGAAGAGAAAAATGTTTTTGCCAATATTTAGACCTTCGCGTTCGCGAGCAGACCATCGCATTCGCGAAGGTCAAAAAAGTTTTTCCCACAAATTTGGCCTTCGCGTTTGCGAGCAGGCCATCGCGTTCGCGAAAGTCATCTTCTTCGCTAAGGCCTATTTTTCGTTCAGGCATTTTTTCAAATAGTTGGGGTGCGCTCATTTCTTTGTTTGTTTTACACACCATTGAAGCATAGGTCTTGCCCAAATTTGCTTCAATAAAAAGACACTCACACTCAACCAATCCTCACCCAGCAAGCACAACAAATTCCACACACAATTTTGACATTTCAGACTTCAAATTGTTGAACCCTAAGCAAAAACAACCATGGCCGCCCTTCTATTTTTCCACACCAAGAAAGGGAAAAAAGATTTAAGAGACAAGAGAGAAAATTACATACCTTGAGAATGGACTTTGAAGATTATGGACTTGAAGATTATGGAGAATTGATTTTTTTGAAGGTTAAGGAGTAGTGAGAGTTGTTCTTGAGACAAAAAGGGGCCAAGTGCCCGTTTCCAGTGTTTCTAATATTTTAGCTTACTGACCTTACGCGTTCGCGAGGGACTTGTCGCCCACGCGAAGAGTAAAAAGTGCCAATGTTTCGCGAATGCAAGGATGTCATCGCGGACGCAAAAGATTGAATTTTCATGAACCTTCGCGAATGCGAAGGTCCACCGCGAACACGAAGCATTGCGTTTGCAGTTTCCAACAGCTACTGGTTTTGGCTGTCCGGTCACCCCGACCTACCCAAATCAACTTCCAAACTTCTAATACTTGGCAGATTAGTAATAAATAATATACTAAGCTATTCTAAAAGAGAAAATTTCAAAAATGACCAAAAAATTCAAAAACGATGGATTGCCTCCCACCAAGCGTCGCATTTAACGTCGTGGCACGACACGGATCAACTTTACCACTTTTCTCGCCATTTGGATGATATGAACTGGGCACCCAACTAGGTATCAAGCTTGTGACAACGAGCGGTGGGGGTGGTAAGCAGATGATCAACCCGTGGTCTAACATCTGAAATATCATCATCCCACATGTGGCTCCATTTACAAGAGTTAAAAATAAAATTGTTCTATGAGGTCAAAACACATACAAATACTCTACCACACACAAACTTATCCTTCAGAGTATACCATCATCTGGTAAATCACTTTATGCACTATTCGGCGAGTCTTGAGTCTTAATTTTTACCTAAAACACATGAATATTAAGCAATAATCATTGTTGCTTACATTTTATTTTATCACCCATACACATCACTGTGTACTCAGAAGTCACCGGAATTTGGATACACTAAAAATTGGAGATCTAGTAACTAAATAACTGAATACTAGCATACTGAATATCCATAAACCTACTAACTAAAAGACTGCATAACTGGTAACTGAGGTAAACTGATAACCATAAAACATGATAAATGCTTTTGTACTTTCTGATGAGGTTATGCTCTAATATGTACTACTATCCATTGTATCCCACTTTTAACATCCTCTCAAGTCTAATTTGTTGCCAACCTGTACTCCATAATTATACCCCAATGTGCTATCACCCTCTCTATGACCTTGGCTGTTTCCTACCTGTCGCTTAGGCATTCAATACGTCTGGAATTCGATAGGAAGGGAAGGTTACCAATTACTCTAAGTTTCATGGCACGATCTATAGTAGAAAGAATTGAGACAATCCTTAATGTCTTGGTAGTTAACCATTTATATGCATGGCCGGCATATTCATATAAAAGAAACTCCACTAGACACGACTTCGTAGACTCCATAGGACACTTGAACCTAATGCTCTAATACTGAGCTTTATCACGCTCTGAACCATGGCCTGGGCGTAACACGACACTTAGTGCATGACTGCATGTGACCGAGTGAACCAACTGTATGGCTGGATCAACATGTGGTATAACTGTAGGCTAGATATAAATAAACAACATGATGATCTATTAAAGAGACTGACTAAAATATCATAGATGCAGAAAATACTAAAANAACTGGTAACTGAGGTAAACTGATAACCATAAAACATGATAAATGCTTTTGTACTTTCTGATGAGGTTATGCTCTAATATGTACTACTATCCATTGTATCCCACTTTTAACATTCTCTCAAGTCTAATTTGTTACCAACCTGTACTCCATAATTATACCTCAATGTGCCGTCACCCTCTCTATGACCTTGGGTTTTTCCTACCTGTCGCTTAGGCATTCGATACGTCTGGAATTTGATAGGAAGAGAAGGTTACCAATTACTCTAAGTTTTATGGCACAATCTATAGTAGAAAGAATTAAGACAATCCTGAATGTCTTGGTAGTTAACCATTTATATGCATGGCCGGCACATACATATAAAAGAAACTCCACTAGACACGACTTCATAGACTCCATAGGACACTTGAACCTAATGCTCTGATACCGAGCTTTGTCACGCTCTGAACCATGGCCTGGGCGTAACACGACACTCGGTGCATGACTGCATGTGACCGAGTGAACCAACTATATGGCTGGATCAACATGTGGTATAACTGTAAGCTAGATATAAATAAACAACATGATGATCTATTAAAGAGACTGACTAAAATATCATAGATGCAGAAAATACTGAAAAGTGTGTAAGTGTAAATGAGTAGCTGACAAGGCTAATACATAAAAGTCTCCTAACATCTAGCTGACTGAACTATAGTCTACGAAACCTCTAAGAATACTAAAATGCAAATTGTTTACCTAAAAGACTGGGGCTCACCAATAGCTGATACGAGATGTCCTAGCAAGCAGAATCGTCAACCTGTAAATCGCTACCTGCATCGCGAGATGCATTCCCTGGGTAAAAAGGGACGTCAGTATATTTGAATTGCACTGGTATGTAAAACAACCGAAAGAAACAACTATAAATACTGAAACTGAAATTGAGCTGATAACTAAGAACTGATAACTGAATACTTAAATGATCGTTAACTAATAATTGAAACGATCGCTGTTGAAAGTGAAACTAAAATGATAGCCGATAACGCATAACTGAACTGAACAAAGGAAGTAAGAATAAGAATACTCCTTCAGAATGATGAGTCACCTGTTAATATGGATATTAAATTGCAGCCTCAGGCCCAATATATATGTGCACAAGCTGCGGCCTCGAGCCCAAGTACACGTATACATAAGGGAAGCATCATGCCCAAATATACATAAAGCATAAAATGCGGTCTCAGACCCGAAGATGCATAGAGCATAAACTGTGGCCTCAGGCCAAAATACAGGTGTTCAATATTTAGGAATTTAGAATTAGGAACTGAGAATCATAATTCAATATATGATACTAAACTACTGAACTATAGTGAGTTACATGATACTGGAATGCTGAATAGAACTAGACTGAGACATGTATTCATAATAAATTGCTTTGTAATAACTGAAGCTCATAGGATATTGAACGATTATGAAACTATGCCATCTAGAGAATAGAAGTTCTACAACTATTCATTGGAATAAGGCAATATTACTTTTTGAGTAAACTCGTGACAATCATAAAGAATGGAACGTATGGAGAATTATAAACATTCCCAAAGGTAAAGAGAGTTAGTTAGCCTCATATACCTTAGCTCTGGCCCTTTTTAAGAGTATCACGATGTTCGTCGCTTCTTTCAACGATAATCTATGTCAATATATATATATCAAGAGGAACCAATATTAGCACTAATGCTCCTGTTTTAGTAACTTAAAAATTTTATCAAACACCTTATGGGTGTAAAGCCTCATCGACGTTAGTAATTTGTCTTTTCTTCAACAAGTTCTTATTCTACTACTTCTAGGTGATTCAAAAATCCCAAATATATGTAACTAACACCATTTCTCATCACCCAAATGTTTACAACAACCCAAAGCCCTAGTTCTTATGGTTCTCTTTATCAAACCCATTTACTATTCTCCCAAAAACTTATCAATTCATAGTTATAAATGATTAGGGAGTAGAAGCATTACCTTTTCGAAGTTATCTCCTTTTGAATTCGATTTCTAGGGTTTCCTATCTCAACAATGGTATCTCAACCGAATATCTAAGGAATGGAAGGATTTACCCATTTTAATAAGGTGTTGGAGAATTGACATCAACTTAGAATCATCTTTAGAACTTACCTTGGATGAAGGAGGGACCTTGGGGAAGTTAGGTTCTTGAGAGCTTCCCTTTCTAGAGTAGGTTTTCGTGTTTGGGGTGTGGGGGAATGAGGTAGGTCTTTTAAATAAGTGAACACGTCCAAAAAATAAAGAGGCAAATAAAAGTGGATCGAATACACCTCGCAGATGCGAGGCATTGTCAGGGGCGCTGAAATAGCTGTGGAAGGAGCCATCGGAGATGCCAAAACTATAGTGCCTTGCGTTGTCTGGGGTGCTCAGGTTGATGCCCTGGATAGTGCCTTGTACTATCAGGGGCACTGAGTTACTATGGCCTTGCACTATCTATGGTCATGATTGTTCATGGCCTTGCACTATTTAAGGCTATAATACGGAGCTCCTATAAACTTAGTCAATTCTATTGAATTTTATACACCTCAATCTCGGTCTTGATTCTAAAACAATTGTTTCCACCCATACTCATCCCAATAGGACTTCACATGTCTAAAAGGTCACATTAATACTTATTTAACCCATCCACAACTAATTCGGATTTACTGAGTGTTATGCCTTGGGGGTATTTATAGGGATCCTATGTGCGCGGCCCCAAACCTGGGCAGGTGACCACGCATCTGGTCGTGCACATAAGGCAGAACCCCCCTTATATGCGCGGTTGCGCATCTGGGCGCGCATATGGCATAGGTCCGGTAAAATTGCCATAAGTTTCTATAGAAATATCTAAATGACGAACGATTTCATGAGTTTGAAACTAGACTCAAAGGGCTTTAATTTGATAGGTACATCACCACCTAAGTCTTTATATTTTGGGAGTGGTATTCGTTCGAAGTCGGGTCTTGTGATAATTGAGACATCCTTTCCACTTAATGCATCCAACTTCTTCCACACAAATTCTTGCCATTCACAAAACTCCTTAGTATGATACAACACACATTAAACATATATTTTCATTTCAAAATGATGTGGTTCTATCCTATAGGTCTCATTTAATACTCGAATACGTTATCCTCAAATACCACTAGCACAATTTAAAATCTTAAATCATTAGAAAATTATAACGGGGCCTTACATTCTCCCTCACCTTAGATCATTTGTCCTCGAATTAGGGTTAGAATCTGCCACAGACATCCAATGTGACTTAAATCTTTATCCACACATCAAAAGGTCAAAAATTTGGCACTCACCAAATTTCTAGAAATTTCGGCAGAGTCTCCCATGTAATTGCGCCTAACCACTTGCCAGAGAACCACCAAAACAAATCCTAACAACACATCCACAACTCAACAAAGCATCAATATATATATTAATAACACCGACCTCAATATTAAAGGCATTACATTATCAGAAGTGGTACCTTGACATGAACTGCATCCATTTAAATCATAACACATAGAAAGTACCTTTTGAACCACAGCTATTTGGCTCTACAAACAAGTGAGAATACTTCCTTTCCACAACACACTCAGCATTTGAGGCGACCTCCTCGACTCACTGACTTAGCTATATCACTATGACGGAGGAAATCCCAACTTCCGGACTTATCTAACAAGGATGACCAGAAGGTACCTCTCACAAGACAATTATCTACTTTACCTTCAATAGCTTCCACCTGAACGATAGACAAAATGTCTTCCAATTACCCTCTTTGACGTAGACACATGAAGCACCGGGTGCATAGAGGACAATGATGGGGAAACATCATACTTGAAGTTTGGCCTACTTCTTTCAAGATCCCACAAGGCCCAATGTGCACTACACCTACTTTACCTTTATTAACAATTCACATAATATCTTCATGGAGAAAATCTTGAGAATAACCTTTTCACCTCCTTCAACTCTAAATTTCTATGTCAGACACCCAAACAAAACCCTTGGTGACCTTCAACCATTATTCTAGGATGTGATAGAATGAATATGACCATGTATTTTCCTACCCAATAGGTTTGATCATGGAATGATACTTTCTCTTTGAGAGGCTGGACCCACTACTATCGGTAGATTTAATACAAGGAGAAACAACGGGGTTCGAGATTAAGCTGGAATTGTCCAGGAATTCATCAATGTTTTGAGCAGGGCATTACTGGAGGTTATATCCTAAGGTATGTGAAAGTTACTACCAATAGTGAAAACATGATTAATTATTGTGATGTCATCATTCATTCGACAAATGAGGGATAGAGTTAAGTAGTACACACGGATAATGTGGAAACCATGTACATGATCCTATGATGTAAAAGAGGTGAGTCGTTAGCATCAGTTATACTTGGAACGAGATGAGTTATGAAAGGGATAGTAACAATTGTTCCATTCCACATGTGCTTTGCCCGACAACAGTAAGCTCTAAGGAGAAATAGTCAAGTACATGACACCAGTTGCCTCCTTTAGTGTAGGGAAAATCAGTTTAGCTCAAAATGAGAAGATTCTTACACCATGAATGTGTTAGTGATTTAACAATACATGAAGTTGTGTTACGCCCTTAACAGTATTTGACACAAACAAACTATGCCACAAGCCTACCCGGCTAAAAAAAAGGTTGGTCACTAGTGTGATTATTATTATGACAACTTATTCCTTCCCGATGATTTATCCTATATGAGAGGACTAGAGACACGATAAACTTGGACCTTAAACTAAATATGTTCATGATAGGTGCCTAATAATATGGAATATCTAATTCCAACCTTTCACGAGTGGGACCATGTACCTAGGACATCTTAATAATTGGGTTAAATCATGCATTGGTTAGAAAGGTAATAATGGGTAATATGATGCTCCGGGGAAAAAGACAAATAACTCCTATCCACCCAGGGATGTGGAACATTAAGGGTAGTAAACCCTCCACATAGGACAATGACATACTCAATGATTTACTATAAGGAACACAGTCGGTACATGTTGCAGTGGTTTAAAGAGAAACTAAACATTTTTTATGAGCTGGACATATTTCTGCTATAATAACTCCCAAACAGTAATGCCAGGCCACATCATGGGAAACTACAATACTAGGAACAAAGTGAGCTACTTAATGCGGAATGTCCTAAGTTGCCATAAAAGTCATACTAAGATGGGCAAACAATGAATATTCTTATGATGAATTTGTGAGGATCCCAAGTTTTAGAGTAACTTTATGCAGACAATTGACCCTCTCACTTGATATGCACACATATAATAGGTGCTGAGATATATGCTTTTATGTTACTTGGATAGGAAAAAGGATCTATGACTATATTCACAAAGGGAGCAAATTTACTGTCCAACCCATAGGTGTCACATGCACAGGAAATAGACAGTGGCTCAAGAAGGATCTCAACACTGGGTTGCTTTACATTGTACTTGATACCACATAGGTAAACTTTATGATGGTGCATGCATAAGCACAAAGGAGTAGACGTTATCCATTTGGATAAGAAGGTTCTCTAAGGAATTCAATAGGTATAGTCCCTTGTGGAGAATTTAGGAAAGCAAGTTGGAATTATTAACCTGGGCTTGTGACTCCATTCAAAGAAATCATTATAGAAATCAATTCCTCAAGAGGTTGCAAGTAAGAAAATTGTGATAAAGAGGCTTCGAAAATGATATGTCTCGTTCAAAGAGTGGATACAGAGAACTGATCATAAAGTTGTTTCGGTTCTATCCCAAATTCCCAACATAAGGAATGATATATGACAAAGTGGAACCGGTGTCAATAAGAGCATATACATCTTTAGATTGGAGAGTCAATATACCTGTAACCACATCTGGAGAAGCCTCCAACTTTTGACGCCTCCTCATAGCATAAAACTTGTTGGGCCCTCCCGAGCTCTTGATACAACCCATAGCTGCTCCACGCCTTGCGGGTGCTATAGTGCCTCCAGCTGGGGGAGGCGTTGTGGATGTAGTAGCTGCAGAACTGGCTGGATGTGCCACATTCCTTCCCATGCTCTGCAAGACGATCGACTATCTCTCTGAATGTGACCCCTCATATCACACTCGTAGCATACATTGGTACCATAGTGA